>JANCMC010006187.1:0-14442 GCA_024363005.1 Charaxes varanes
GCCAAGGTTGTTCATATATATAGTGGCTTGCGGTCACTAATTATCATACTAGTAGTATGAAGCGGCAAAATTCTTACGAATACCGGAGCCAGACATAGCTCAAAGTGGTTGTACATTTTTGTCCTTGATGACTACAAAGTACTACAAAACTTTGCGCAGCTACACAAAGTCCCCAGCCACTCATGTGAAGCTATGTCTGGCTCCGGCATAAGAACTCTATCGGCAACTTTACTTGGCTCGTCGTGTTGCCTTGTTTCCGATCTTATCGTGCAGTGAAATGCCAAACGCTGCTCTCTCCAAAGTTCATTGAATATCTTAGAATCAGTCAAAGGCCAAAGGTTATTGGTCACGTTTCGGCACCGTGTGTCATGGGGACACAAACTGGTCGATCACTTTTGGTTTTCGTAGTTTTTTTGACCTCGGTCGAACTCTAGGTCGGTCTTAGGCGAAAAAGATTAACAAAAAGAATCAATAAGAATCTGGTAGGGATACCAGTTTTATATATAATTGATTACACAATTTATTACTTTGATACATAACTATTTAAAAGCCGCGCTATATCGCGATCGTATCTTTTTATAATATTCGCGGCGTTACGGTTTACATCTGCTGTGTTTTGATTGCTAGAAGTTGGTACGAGTAACTGTATAAACCGTGTTTTTAATTATTATAGTACAAATAATCGTGTATGACCTAAGCGAACCAATAAATAATCAATGTATAGTTATATTCACGAAAGCAGAAGGTTTTTAGGGTTCCCTAGTATTACAAGGAACCCTTATAATTTCGCTCTGTCCGTTCGTCCTCTATCTGTCCCTAAGGTGGTTCCCCCCTAACATTCCGAAAATATTACACGTTGAAAATTTCCATGTTGATAGAACATGCTAAAAACTCAATAGGAAAATCATTTTGAACGAAACGGGAAGACAAATTTTGAAGTTATTTAACAAATACGTTTATGTCGGGACCCACTGTTTTACGTACCTTCCGAAACATGGAGGAGGTCGGATATTTGAAAGCCGGCGTTAGAATGGGTCACCAATCTATAACCCGGCTGCGGTAAGAACTGCTTAACTTAGCGATCGACTCAAATGCCGACCACTGATTAAGCTATGACGTCCTCTTGAAGCGAAAGTCATGGAAGGGAATTGAATATATTACTCATACGTTGTACCTATCACCTTTGTACCTTGTTTGTATCTCTCGACTCGCTCTATTCTGAAATTCTAGGCTCGTCACTGATTTAAATGGCCAATGCAGTTTAATCAGAAGTTTCATATGCAGTTGAAATTGTTAATAATCTCATAGAATACTCGTGCCATTCAGCTAACAAACTTTTTTCATTAAGTGTGTTATTGTTGCTGTTGGCCTAGTTTACTTTTATGAGAAACTACACTAATGCCGCGACTTTACGCGAGTTATATTAGAAGAATTGTGTTTTATTTTTCTGAAACAATTATAATTAAATAAACGGAAGGATCTGATTCAGACGTTATAAAAAGCGAGAGAGATAATATTAAAAGAATAATTTACATTAATATATAAAGCTGAAGAGTTTGTTTGTTTGCTTGAACGCGCTAATCTCAGGAATTACTGGCCCTATTTGAAAAATTCTTTCAGTGTTACATAGCCTATTTATCGAAAAAGGCTATTGGCTATATATCATGACGCTAAAATTGAACCATTTGTGTAAACTAATTTTATGCGGACGAAGTAGCGGGCACAGCTAGTAGAAATATATACGACAGGAATTGATACAGGACAGGCAAATTAAAGGAGTAATATCATTAAAAGAATACTATCATCATCGTCATTTTTAGCCCTTGATAACTTACTAGTGGGCAAAGGCCTCCCTTTGCCTATCTCCCCTATCCCTTGTCAATCCAGGAGGTGGATCTTCCTTGTTATGTATCCAATAAGTAATACCATTTATAGTAATTATTGAAACAATTAGTAATATTATTCGTCCAGGAACTTTAGCAGTTCGATTAACAGCCTTTTTTCAGTGTCAGATAGCCCATGGCTGGCTATATATGATCACGCTACAATTAAATTTATTTTTTTACCTAATTTTTAGCGGACAAGGCCGCGGGCACGGCTAGTATAATATAAATATACGAGTATTACAGTTTTCGGTAAAAATGCGTAAAAACCGATCACACTGATAAGATAAAATAATGTAAAGACAGTAACTGATTCATATTAATGGCTGAGTAAATACGCAATATCACTAAAAGATATCTCATCTTTTACTGGGAAGGTTAATCAATCAAACGTTGCGGGAAATTGGGGTCAATCTGAAGGCAAAATATATCGATATAGAGTTACTATTGAAAAAGTATCGATAGGAAATGATATTCGCATATCGCAACCCGAACTACAATAACAATAATTTATTTATTTCAGGTAAAGTACACCCATATAATAATTCAATTGACAAAAAAGATTTTTACAATAAATAATTAAAAGTTAACTTCAAAAAAGAATACAATGAACTATAGAACAAGAATGTAAATAGAAAAAGACGATTCGATTTAAGTGACGTCAGCTTTCACCACCTTTGGTTCCCGTGGGTCTTCAATACTAGCTCCGTCTTTATTCAGTGTAATGCGGTCCAAATGGAAATTTAAAAAAATATATCTATCGTAAATACTATTTTGCTTTACACTATGAGCCGTAACTTTCAATTCAGTAATAGCAAGTTAATTTCTAGTAACTGCAAGTAAATTCAATAACGGCAATTCAAATCAGGTTCACACAGTAATAGCTTGGCAGTCAGTGAATAGCACAAAATGAATAACAAACGCTGTAGGCGAAGAAGTAAATGCTCAAATCCGTCACGCGGCGACTGAAAATATTAAAGAAAAATGTAAACCTACACCACCAGGAGGCGTTCCCGGTCTTTAAGAAGTGGTTTTAGACTACAGGGAACTCTTACAAAGCGAACGAAACGCGTCAACAATACCATCACTTGCCGTGACAGATTTGCTTCACGCCAATCTCATAAGAGAGGTGCTGGTACTCGGACGCGCCAAACCAATTCTGCTGCAGACCAAAATATTGCAAGCGTCTGCTCTACCTCTATTTAAAAAGTGTAATACCGCTATCTCTAAATAATAGTACTGTTTTACAACAATCGGTTTTATAATGCATGTACCAGACACCCTATACCTCATAGAGGTTGATTAACTTATTAAATTACAGTAAATTTTACCTGTGTATTTATTAAGTATTAATTTTTATTCGACAGGTCCTGTATAAAAGAAGCTTTCGAAAGGTCTAAGAGGAAATGGAAAGACGGTGCTCACGTTTGACGTCCATTTAAATGAACTGTTTAAATTATTAGTATCAAAACATGAACTTAAATCAATATCAACCAATTGAGGGTAGTTTTAAAATCTATACGAAAATGTTTACAACTACCTTCATTCGTTCATCGAAGTGGCCTTTTCAGCCACTTTGATATCGCCTTAATATATATTTAATTTTTAAAATATATTGAAAAGTTTTTGAAAAAATCCATAATATTAGTCGAGAGCTGTGAAATTTGTGTTACCATCGTGTATTCAACCCGGCATCCTATTGGATGCCATTACACGTTAATCAATTTAGATAATAAAATAACAAAACAGCTATACTATCTAAAACATATATTCCTTTAAATGAAGAATTTCTTCAGCGGGTACTCTATCCCATCATACATAGTATTATCGTAAGTGAAATGTAAAAATGTATCTAAAAAAATTGTATATCTACATGTGCAATGAATTTGGTGCTTGTAGCCTTTTGAATAGCAGGAAGAAATCATATTACTTTGCGAAAATTCGTGTTTAAAGCAGATGATACTTTATTTTTAAACCCCTAACTTTTCCCACAAATTTGCTGCTCGAAGCTCTAGCTTATATAGCTTACTGAAAAGTTCTTTATGTCTGATAATTGAATGGATAAAGTGACAAGGGTATTAAATAAGAGAATTGGACAAGAAAATGCGTAAATGTGTGTTAGACATTATTATCTACTGGAGTTATCGCACGCTTAATAATAAACTGACCTAACTCAAAAAAGCTGATTTTTTTGAAATTGCAAAAAAAACGTTTTGTCATTTACGCCTTATTCCGTATAATTCGATAAACACGCCATTATACTATCAAATTCTGTAATTTAATAATCGTTAATGTATGAACTAATTATATTGAACTGTTATTTTAATGATGTTATATTATTTGTTTGTCTTTTTAACTAAAATGAGTTTTAACAAAAATGGCTGTATTTCAGTGTTGGATGGAGATATCGAAATAATTCTTTGATTGGTTGATAGAGGACCTTGAAACGAAGCTGCCTGTATCGTTCATTTTAAAAATCATATACATCATCATCACCACTTTAGACCTTAAACGGTCAGCTTATTATTAAGCGTGCGTTATGTCTAGTGCAGTAGTCTTGAAATTCTGAATCACAACTGTCACGAATTTTCGCAATTTAATTCCGGATTGATGTATAAATGCAATAATTTTTAAAGTCCGTCACCGTGAACACCTCTTCGCCGATCTCCTGTTGTTTTAGCAGTTTCTTCTTAAATGTTAATTTTAATGTCGTACCATCGAAATATTTGTTATATTTAAAGTTTGTTAAATGTTTCGTAGTGTAGATGTTGTTTTGGATTTAATTTAATGTTAATCTGTTAGTTTTCTAATGTATTTGTTTATGCTACTATTGTTTTAATTCAGCACAAAAAGCGGTTATGGAAATCATAATTTTGTCGGGCCTTCAAAACAAAGACGTATCTGTGATGTTGCAGGTCAGCCATTTTAAGTATCTTAGAGTTTTTATGAGAACTCTTGATAACTGAAAACCCAGTATGTTATTTAGAAATATCAAGAACCTTTGAAAATTGAAAAGTACAACCTGTATAATTACATGTCATAGATTAAAATTTTAATAATTTCCAAAAAATTCCACATATTTAAATAATTGAGACATTTTGCATGATTCGTTTTTACATTTTCATATATGAATTTTATCTTTAAATCATATACATATACGATATAATTGTATACGATTATTAAAGCGCCGAATATTATAAGAAATATTTTATGACTTTACTATGATTTATTTTGAATAAATCTAATATTTTATTTGATAATAAAAAATTTTTGCCTTCATTTTCGATTGTCATACTCCATCCAGCGCAAGATATATGCATAATTAGCGGGAAACTAAACTGGTCTTGTCATACCTACTTATTATTAAGTTATTGTTTTTATAAAGTTTACGCTAACTCTATCCTGAATTTACTACAGGCCCTGTAACGTTATACAACCCCCCCCCAAAATTGCGTTACGTAATACTTCAACGCCCCCTAGCGTGATTTTTGCTAATAAAAAAAGCAGTTCTAATATTATATCTTTGTATACAGACTAACAGATACGACTTTGTCCTTTGGCCGCTCACGTTTCCAACCCAAAGTACAAAATATTTATATTTTGAACGAGTGTTTGTTATAGTTTAGATTATTTACTTGTTAGCGCTTTTAGATAGTGATTTTTATGTAACATGTATATAGGATGGCTCTATTGAGATTGTAAAGTGTAAATTATATTTTTATAAATAAATATATATTTATTTTAAAACTATATTTTGGAATTCTTTTTTGTGCGGATTCCCAATTATTTTGTTAAAAGTTAAGTGACCTAATTTATTTCTTGTAACAACAAGTATCTGCCAGTGAAAATTCCATCAAAAATCGGTGCAGCTTTATTAAAGATTACCCGCTAGATATAACGAACATCATCTTTTTTCGCCAGGTTGATAAACGGCAAATAATCTCATATGTAACTGTAGTATATTTTTCCAGGGTGACTGATGAGACACTTACGATACGAGATTTGATGATTACATATGACGAAAGAAATTAACATTAAATGTGTAAAATCAATTAATTAATGTGTGAGATTAAGAGAGAGTTGTCTAATTATGTACGAAACGGATGGACATACTAGCGTATACGCACGACGATGGTCCGTTTTCCCTTAACACTTTAGTCCTGGCTTAGAACAGGCAAAAAAACCTATTTTAATCATTACTTATTCACTAATTTGTTAAATAAGGATAGCCAAAAAATTAACTAAATTATTTTATATATTTACGCGATATCAATTATCGCGTTTAATTCCAATTGACAGTCTTTTTACGCGCGAAATGTATTTCCGGACTAACTTTTTTGAACAGCAAATTAATAACACAACGTCAGGCCAGACTTCGTCTAATTTGAAGGAAATTTGTAGAAGGAATAAGTACCTACATTTATTGCACAATTATAACGAGAATTGCGTACTGAATACACTTTTTAAGTATTCCAAATGTCTCACCAGTCACACTATATATTCATAGAAAATGTAGTATGGAATAAATAAAACAACGAAGTAGTAAAACAATCTTTTTACATATTCTTAAATATAACACGTTTACAATTTGGATAGAAAATGAAAACGCATTTCGTAAAAAAAAAGAAACAAGTCTCTTTTGACTCGTGTTTCGACCTATTTTACAAACTGGTATAAAACCACGTTTAAAAAACAGTTTATATTTGTAACTGTAAATAGGGGCACTTCGTATTAGGAAAAAAATCTTGCATTTGTAAGAATGGCTACTCGACTGTTAAGAATTTATGTCACCGTTAAATTGTAAAAACCGTAATTGTAATCTATCTCGCGTGATTGTAAACTGTCGAAAGATTGCGAACAGAATATACTGCTTACAATTTAACGTGTAAAATACATTTTTTAATTTTATTTACTTTTTCACTTACTTCGAAGAAACTTCGGGAGATCGAATCAAAGCAAATATGTTATCAAAGCAAAGCAAAGATAACGTATACGTATCATAAGTAATATAACAGTTACACTTCGATAGTTCATAATCTAGCGAAAAATATTCATTAAATTGTAAGCAGTATATTTATTCAGTTCACAATATTTCGACAGTTTACAATTTAGCGAGAAAGATTACAATATAACGGTTTTTACAATTTAACGGTAATATATGAAAAGAAAAGGTACAGAAGCGGATTTTTAGTAACAGATGGCAATAGTAGGACAATAAAGGTGAAAAGGGATTGAAATGAGAAAGCACTAGACAAAGGTGGATAGCTATTCTGAATGATAAGAACAAATAGATATTTACGATACGATAACAATCGAATACCCAATTCTGTAACGAAAGAATAAAAATTAGATTAACCTAAGAATACAATTCGTATACCTGACTATCGCTTCGTTAGGTATAGTGCTTTAAACATTCCGCCAGTCAAAAAGTTATTTCCTTAACATTAAGTAAAATAAAACGCACCGTCCGAGTTATTACAAAGATACAAATATCAACAATTTAAATCTACACTCACAGTTGCCGTTACGAAGACGGGAGTATAATAAACCAATTGAGGGCCTAGCACGAACATTCTCGATAGTTTTACATACTTTTACGTTCGAAACCGGGCGTCTAATGAGACATTAACGCTACCGTTTTCCACAACTTAGTTGCTAAATATTGTTAGCACGAATGAAATCAGAACTCGCACGTATCGAATCCTCGACGTTACGGTCCTGAAAGTCGTGCAAAATTAAAGCACGAACCTTCATTTGACATTTCGTTTCGTATGTTAAATTTAAGTAAAACTATCGAGAATGTTCGTGTTAGGCCCTCTGATAGTCAGACCGAGCTAGGATTTGATGATGTGTTAATAATAGGTTCAGCGTACTATAAGTTATACTGTAATATAAGTTTTAATGCCATGTACCAGTAGCACCGTTTAGAACGGAAAAGCGTCACGGCGGTACCCAGGGGAAAAAATATTCGCACAGTAACTTGAAGAAATTACTTACCTACGAAAATGTTATTGTTTAATAATATTTATTTACCTGTATTCGTTTGATTTTAATTTAGTTATATATCTGTTTGTTGTATTATGCTAAATAATCAAAGTTGGTTAAATACATGAATGCGAAAGCGATGATATTCCCTTACACCGGCCGGTAGATTTAAATGAAACAAAGTAAATTATATTATTACTTGAAATAAAGCTTAATAATAACCAGTTATTAGTTTTTAAATTAGGCCAATAGTTTTTCCGTTATTAGCTAACAGAGAAATAAGTTACAGACAAACAGAAAAGACTTTCGTAAAATTATATATTGTCTTTCTATTGCTTATTCTTAATGGACTATAGTTGTTATTAAAAAATATTTAATGTACAGATTTAGAATTTCTACGTTTTTGTTGTATTTATACATATTATATATAAGCCTCGCCTCACAGTGATTGTTCCCAATTTCTTACGAAACGCCTTTCTTACGAAACGTCCGAAAATCGATTGAAAGCTATTTTTAAGCCCCAAGTGGGCCTATGCGGAGGAAGTCTCGGGGTACAGACAGCTTATTATAGATATTTCAGAGTATCTAACAGCGAAGGTCTAGAGAGATCTTTTATAGTTATTTCTCGGTCTGTCCATGACAACACAATAGAAGAAGAACAATGTCCAAATGAATATTTTATCATAATATAAACAAAGGTATTTCTAATAAAAATATAAAATAAAGAGGAAATGTTCACTTCAAATAAACTCTTTTTTGTCCTTTTATCTTAATGAATATCATCAAGAACATTTTTTTTAAATATAGCGTTATTTCACCCGCGTGAATTGAATTAATTTATTCAATTTCGAGAGTTCCTGTGGAAATTAATATTTACATATTTTCTAATATATGAACCTATCCTACTTATGCCGATGTGGACCATCTTTTTTAGTTTCTTTTTTCTTGTATATTTTTTTAATAAGAATTAGTTTCTTTATTATGTACTAGGTGTACCTGCAACTTCGACCGCGTAATATTAGGCAAAAAAAATTAGATTCAATTTCATCGTGAAGATATATAACCTTCCACGAAAAATCTATCTAACACTGAAAGAATTTTTCAAATAGGACCAGTTTAGCGCGTTCAAGCAAACAAACAGTCTTCAGCTTCATATATAGTAGAAGATATATTTACTTTTATATATTGATTTATATGTAATGTGGAAATAAAGAGTCATTTTGCTAAAATGAAATTAACCTATTTTATTCCTTATGACGTCGGCTCTTTTCCATTATACAAATTATATGTCGACTTTACAAACGCATCAAATGCTTAAATTGTATTGATTCAATACACGAACCACTGCATTTTCGTGGTATACCACTCTGAATATTTCCATTTAAGCGTGACACGCGGGCAATTAGCGAGCACTACAAACACAAAGGATAAACTCAAATATATGTAAAAATTAAATTGTTTGTTGTTATTTCCTAATCATCAGTTGTCTTTTAAAGTTCATGGCGTTTTTATACGTTACACGAATAACAATAAACAAACTTTTTAAAATCAATATCTGTTTGTTGTTAGTATTACCAAACATTTTGTAAGTAAAAGTCAGAAAACCAAGATAATTCTGATGAGATTTTGACTACAAATGACTAAATTTATCATTAAGGAGCTGCGATAGTTTAAAAAGTACGGTGAAATCAAAAGGCATTTAAACAGCATCTTAAAAACACTGGCGTGGTGTAAGGCGTATTATAAGGTGGAAGACTATATTAAAGATAAAACTGAAAATCAGCGTTGCTTTCATACCTGGAAGCAGCACTAAGCTGAGCTTGCGTCCTTTTGCTTTAGTTGTTACTTTATAGTTAACTTTCTATTTCTTTCCATATTTGCTCTGTTTATTGTAACAATTATGGTAGCAATAAATGATATTTTTTTTTATTATTTTTTTTTAATAAGTAAAGGTTGATGTATTGGAGTGTTTTCCTTGGAGAAAAAGGCTGCTAGGTTTTAATGCAGGTATGATTGACAGTGTAGATAGAGTCGCCAGACGCAGCTGGATAACAGTGGATTTTTGTAGAAGTCCACGGTCTATGTCTGGCAGAAGACGTCATCGGACTGAAGACAATAAAAAGCACGAGCAAGGCACAGACACGTTCATCTATCGCTATTACCTAAAAGTGAAAAGTCACCTAACACGAAATCTCGAAAACTGCGAGACGTTCATTGACGAAATTTGGCAAAGAGGTAGTTTATACACATACCTACAGAAATGCACATGCATTGTCATAAACACACACACACTCATACACAGGAACATACAAAACACAATTTGAATATCTTAATGATTTGTTTTTTTTTTCTTATTATAAAAAGTTGTTATAACATTTTATTTTACTGTTTGCTTGTTTTTTATATTAATTGTGACAGTCTTCAAAAGTTTTAGTGTATATTTTTAAATAAATTATATATTTTTAAATAAATAAATATATATTAATACATATGAAATAAATTATTTATTTATTTAATAAGTATATTACTTTACTTCGTAAAGTTATGACTTTGCGAATAACCTTTGTAGAGTCTATCTCCTGATGATGCTTCGCTGTCGAAGCGAAACGTGCGTTGAGGCACATCGGATAGTGAGTGTAGTGCTGTGCTTTGGTGGAGGATTCGGTGGTGTAGCTTTCGGGTTGCAGCATTGCACCGATTTTCCCTCGTATTCATTCGCGGATTAAAGCAAAGTATGCTTCGGTGTCGAAGCGAAACGTGCGTTGAGGCACATCGGAAAGTCAGTGTAGTGCTCTGCTTTGGTGGCGGATTTGGTGGTGTAGCTTTCGGGTTGCAGCATTGCACCGATTTTCCCTCGTATTCATTCGCGTATTAAAGCAAAGTAGTTTAGTTTCTCATGTATGTCATGGATTTCCGCAAAGTAACGCCTGATTCTATCAATTACTATAGGACTGTCATATACGATCTAAATATAATTAAAATATGAGTAATTTTTTAGGAATAACCAAAATGGGACACTAATATAAACTTTGACTTAAGAGATTCTTAGAAACATATTTACTAGTACTTTTAGTTTAATCAATTTATCAATCTATACTAATATATAAAGCTGAAGAGTTAGTATGTTTAAACGCGCTAATCTCAGGAACTACTGGTCAGATTTGAAAAATTCTTTCATTGTTAGATAGCCCATTTATCGAGGAAGATTATAGGCTATATATCATCACGCTAAAATTGAATCTATTTTCTTTTATCTAATTTTACGCGGACGAAGTTACGGGCACAGTTAATTACTCATATTAGCGTTGTTAGAGAAAAACGTAATAGAAAATAAAGGACGTTTAATTCCAGAGTTTAACCATCACATTTTTACATTAAAACCCTCACTTTACGGCTGAGCAATCGAGACACTTTATACTTATGCTATTTAGCTTTCACATGAAAGTTGCCAGATAGAAAATTTTCCGCCTATTGGCTTTCCTTTTTACATTTTCTTTTAAGTGTAAAGAAATAGACGAATGCTTTTGGCGCTTTGCCAGAGGGCTCGCAATACGCCGCTATTTAGTGCCAATTTCCACGAGGCTCGAGTTCAGGGGATATAAAGGGGTTTTTACCAGTAATAATAGGGGGGGAGGCCTGATTCTATCAATAACATTAATGTTGTGACTGACAAAGAAGATTCGAATACTAATACCACACAAGGTAAATAAAACCTCGTATCAGCAAATCCTTTGGCGTATTATATATTGCATTTGTTTTATATACATTTACGAAGATGTTAGTTAATGTAAGAATATAAATTAAAAAAATTGACATGAACAAATATACAGCCGAGAAAGACTTAAATCTTTGTCAACTCTGGTTGTTTATGACAATAATATGTGTCTTAATTAGGCAACTTATGTTTGGAATAAAATATATTTACCTGTTAGATTCCCGCTATAGAAGAAGGATATTTTTGTCCATTTTTATAATAACTTATCAATATTAAAATAAACTTTATAGTTTGGTTTACTTTTGTAATAACAGACGTTGAATTTGACTTATTTAGTGGGATATATTATAAGCTCAGCTCAGTGAACATTAGCAGACATAGTCCACAACAGGAAGGCCGTATTCACAGATCACTAAACCTGACCTGGTTGTCTTTGCTGTTATTATACAGTTGTATTGCGTGTGAAGGAGCCCTTAATTGTTGAAAAACCTTGCGCGATCCATCGTTGTGTAACGCTAGTGCGGAAAAGGAGCGAGGATAATCTTTTCGTAACATATTTATTGTTATGGCGCGTGATTCACGTTTAATACCAATTTCGTGGCTTAAAACCGTTGGCACATTGTTGCTGCAGAGTGTTAGATTTATGTGAAACAAACATTAGAACCAAAGTGATGAAATAGATGATGAATTTTTTTTTTTTTTTAATTATGTAAAAGGTTATAAGGAATATTTTGAGATACGCCATCTCGTTATCACTCCAAGTAAGGTCTTTTTAGTCTAGTTTAGGCCACGATAAAACTGCCCGTTGCCCGGCAGTGTCCCTGCCTTCCGCACCGGGGGTCGTGAGTTCGATTCCCACCTCGAGTCTGGGTGTATTATCCATATGTATGTATTAATATATTTCTAAAAAAAATATTTGTGTATAACAGGCGGCTGTTAGTAAACTTGTATCTCAGCATACGGCGCCACACCCCACAGATATATCCACTTAGCTACTTAAATACAATACTATGTGACCTCTATAACTAAGCACAAGCTCGTATTACACGTGGATGCTCGATAAGCCAAAGGGGTCGGGGATTATACCAACCATTACACCGATTGCAGTCCGTCCCTATATCCTTTGAGCTTTCGTGGCTCTATATGAATGTTTGTCATCGACAGCTGACTGAGACAAGCAGCAGTGATGAGGATCCCATTTTGAAGGAGTCTTGGATGAGGTCCATGAAAAGCATACTCGATGACCAAACGGTTTGATATACAGAATAACATAAACGTTTATCTTACGTCAGGGGTCGGCAACCTTTTGAGTCGGAAGAGTTACAATTTACAAAATGTCAAAGTTTTTAAAGAGCCACAATTTTTTTTCTTGCCGACGATAAATAGTACTTGCATAAATAAAGCTATTTAAACTTGTACGTATATCCTAATAAAGGAAATAACTTTGGCCTAAAGAATTAAAATGTCGCAGCTTTACATCCAAAGAGCCGCATGTGGCTCGCGAGCCGCAGGTTGCTAACTCCTGTCTTATGTTGCTGTTTGTTTGGTGTTATTACTTTTTACTGACTCTAAAGTCAAAGTATTTTTTTTTATCAATTTGGTTCAAGATTTGGCTTTTTACAACCAATTATAAACGTCCATTTTTACATTATTTAGAGCGAAAACTTCTTCGGGCACGTTGTGAATTTTTGAGATGGGGAAAAAACCGTTGTACTCGCGACACCGTTAATGAACCGACACCTTTGTATGTTCAAGTTTTCACTTCTTTTTTTATTTTTTTAATATATCTACCAATATAAAATACACTTTCAAGTAATAAATAAAAAAACTACGAAAGTTTGTCCTTAATGCTAGTAGATTGCGTTTAGCTTCAATTGTAAATAGAAAATTTATTGTAAATGTGACGTGGGTGCGAATGACGAATGAAATACTAAAAGCCGTTTAAATGTGTTAGTCATTAGTTAGTAGAAATAGTGATTAATTTTCATTGCTGACAATTCTATAAAGGTGTTTTTTTAGGTGTTCGCAATTTCGTCTTCCTATAATTTAACTTCTAAGAGTCCTTAGACCACTTCAATCTGGCCCTATCGCATCGGGTCCGCTTGTGTAACAATATATACCGAATTAAATTTTGGTTTTATCACTATGATAAAGTCGTGTTAACTTTATTAAAGACTTAATAGGAGAATAGCTATGTTTCGTATGCGAATAAATCAATTTTACAACAAAAAAGTAGCACATATCCTTTTCCAAAGTCCAATCTGTCTCTATATCAAAATTCATCAAAATTGTTACAGGAGTTTAGGTGTGAAAACGAAATAAAGTTATTTTCACACTTACATATAATAATAGTTTAGATCTACATCTGTATTAATATATAAAACTGAAGAGTTTGTTTGTTTGCTTGAACGCGCTAATCTCAGGAACTACTGGTTCGATTTGAAAAATTGTTTCGGCGTTAGATAGCCCATCTTTCGAGGAAGACTATAGGCTTCTAAGTTTTTCTTATCTATACTTCTAAAAGGATATATAAAGCTGAAAAGTTTGTTAGTTTGGCTGAACGCGCTAGTCTCAGGAACTACTAGTCGGATTGGAAAAATTATTAGCGTTAGATAGCCCATTTATGGAAGAAGACTATAGGCTATATATTATCACGCTAAAATTGAATCTATTTTTTTCCTAATTTTACGCGGACGAAGTAGCGGGCACAGCTAGTATCATATAAAACTATATATCTTCATATCTTGCAAGTAGAGAATCCGGTCTACATTTGTATGGGGTGATCTAGTGTACGCTTTCTAAGTATACCGATCGCTATGGGATCAAATACCATGTAATGGTCCCTTATCAAGCCATGAG
>JANCMC010006194.1:0-19530 GCA_024363005.1 Charaxes varanes
TAATAGAACCCGAATGCGCGATATGAGCGCACTTAGTTTGCACGAACGTGCGATCAAAAATATTGGTATTTTAGAAGTGTTTTCATTAAAAGCGATACTATCGGGGGTACTTCAATAAGGACACTTCAGACACCTTCCTAATAGAAAGCAAATGCGCGATGCGAGCGCATTTAGTTTGACGAACCTGAGTTTGATCAACCGTATTGACATCTAAGAAGTATTCTAATTGAAGACGATTCGATTGCGCACTTCGATTAGGATACTTTAAGCACCTTCCTAATAGAACGCAAATGCGCGATGCGAGCGCACTTATTTCGTACTTACGTACGTACGACACCTTATACTGTGTTTAAAAAAGTCTGTTTAAAAGAATGTTAGGAATACTTTGAGATACGTCTAATATTTTCGTTACCACCTCAGTTATAGCTAATTTAAAAGCTTGAGCTAGGAATGCCCACGACGATAGCCCAGTGGAACTTTATCCTAGCACCTGATGGATTTCAGTCCAGCCAGCTAGCCAACCATTGTACGTAGTGAGGTATCGGATCATACTGAATCTTTATCAAGAAGAGTTTTCTAAGGCAACGAATTTACTAATACCGAAAAGGAATTTCCTACCTCTCATCCAGTGGCCTCTAATAATTCAGAACCGATACGTCCTAGGAGAAGCCTTACTTCAGGAAAAAACAAACTTAAACGAGTGATAAAGAGTGTTTGTAGTGAAGTTATTCATGTATTCAGCCGTCACTTATATATTTTTTATTAATAAATTAAACAGATTTCCAAAGATTAAATTTCAATTTGGAATTTCTTACAAATAAGATTAAACAAGAATTACACTTTTAATTTAAAACTTTCATAAGAAAGGAGGAAACCGTATAATATCGTATATAACCGTATAATATAATCGAGTGCACTTATTAGTATAGCACGTCTTTTTATCCCCGTCGCGTCCGTGATCTGGCCATCTAGTAACTTGGTACATCTTAAATTTGAAATATAGCATAGCTTCACTTGAATGATCATTTCATCATGCAGTTTGGCCGGGGACTTTGTGTAGCTGCGCAATTTTTGTAGTAATTTGTACTCTTCAAGGACAAAAATGTACAAACACTTTGAGCTATGTCTAGCTCCGGCATTAGAATGTCATTGTTCTCACTATAAACATTGTACAGGTCTGCTGAAAAATTGATAGGACTTTTAATAAATTGTTATTTCCTTTGAAATATCTAGAAGAGAAATCAGTCATACCTTCTTGCAGTAGTCCAGAATCTCCATCTTGTCTTTCAAGCAGTTGTGCGGTTTGGTGGTGAGGTCGGGCGTCCATCTTCCAGCAGCTGACATGTATTGAGAGTGGTAGGTGGAGCCAGCTTCGCAGAGCACGGCGACCTGCGGCTCAGCCCCGCTTGTCGGCTGTAAAAAAACACATCTTCAATAAAGAATAACAGGAGGAGATCGAAGCTTAAACTAGGTTAAGCAGCGCTTACGGCGGCCAAGTAATAGCTGGGTGACTTATTATCACACTGGTTTTCAATTATCCGACATCCTCTGTTTAAGAAGGCACGTAAAATTGTGGATCCCGATTTTTGTTATAGTGATATTAGTTGTGAGATTGTGGGGATTCCGGGGATGATGTCAGACCATAGTCGGTCATCTTAACTCGCCCCACGGCTACAACTTCGGCAATTTCAGCAGACCCTGGTACTAGACCGGGATAACGCTGGGTAAAAGAGTATCACGGGATTTCTCGTTCGAAATGTAGAACTTTTTATTGTCCCAGGTAGAAGATGTGAAGCCTTGACCGTGGCCACTCCTTACTCATATCTTTGAGTATCTCAAAATCTATTTATATATTTATATAAATCAATCGATGTTCGTTAGTCTCGCTAGAACTCGAAAACAACTGGACGGATTTCAGTCGTGGACTGGGGGGTAGCTCTGGATAGAGGAGAGTGGTCTAAGAGAGAGGAAGCCTTTGCCTGCACTGGGACATTTCAGTCTAATAAAAAAAGAAGATTTATGATTAAATAAAAAACAAGAGTGAAAACCAACGACTGGAAGAGAAAGCCGTCCGCAAGAGCACCATTTCCAATGACCACCAGTTTATCATGCCGTCACGGCTTGCTGTGATGTAGTTACCTTGCATTGGATCTACGCTTCGGTCCTGTATTAAAAAGATAAAAACAATTTTAATGTTTTAAAGATTCTAATTACTACTTCCAAATTCAAGATACTAGTCCCTCTGCTCTCTCTCGGCCTTCTAGGAAAACTGTTTGGGTTCCGTACCTACAAAGGAAAAAAGAAATCCTTATAGGGTCACTTGGATGTCCGTCTGGTCTTCTTTTTTAAGTGCTTGTCAAGATCCTATTTCTCAATAAAGTATAGTAAAAATTAATAGCAAATATTTAAGCCTGCGGTCTCTTGAAGCTGTAAAAAAACCAACCCTCTAAGTGTCCGAAATCAAAAGATATGGCCACTTATTTCAAATTTCCCGTACGCACTTATTTACAAAGGAAACCAAAACCTCTAGGGTACTTCCCGTTGACCTATAATCAATCAATTTGGCGAGAAGACTTGAAATAGAAGTACAGGAAAAATTTCGAAAACCGTGTACATCCCAAAAAAATTGCGAGGACTTTGTCAAATTAAAAGAAACCTTATAAAAAGTATAAATTCTAAAATAACCTGATTATTACGTGATGGTACGGAAACCTTAGTGCGCGTGACAGTAGTATCCGCATCCTTTCTCTCCACTCCACTTACCTTTATATCCTTTTACTCCATCCCTTTCCTTTACTCCTATATATCTAATTAGAGGTAGCGCCACGCTTGCAGTCTTTTTGGTCTGGCTTTTTGAATTGGGCCGGCGTGTCCGGGTACCTTTTTTTTTTAAAACGAGGCAGCCCTGCAACACCGCTAGTGTACAGCCATTACGCTATAAAATGGCAACTAATAGGGATTACTGCATTTATCGTGCGATTCATTTTAATGTTTTTTTTTTTTTTTTTAATTTTATTTCACCGTAATTACACGTTGCGTCATTTAATTCTACGGGATTAAACTTTAATAGGTACTTTACAGTGCATATTGAGATTTTTTCCCGTTCGTTCGTGGTGGGAAAATTAATTTATAAGGAAATGAGAGTACGAATGGTGTTTTCTGAATATTAGTGTGCTTCTTTAATATTCGCATACTTCGAATATATAACGATAGTGAAAAGATATTTTGTAAGGCCGAGTGTATATAAGCAAAGAATTTTGATTGCTTTCATAAATGACAGTTTCTAGCAGTTTTGTAGGAGTGAAATAAAATGTATTGACAGTGGCGGGTTTGATACGCTGGCCACCCTAGGCCCAAGAAAGATAACCCTCTCTCCCCATCTTATTTGCTGTAAAGCATGAAAAATTTAAATGAATTATAGAAATTAAATTAAAATGAAAAAAAAAAAGGTAGTAAATGATTAAATTAACGCAATCGGTATTTCAGATATTGATTCTTACTATTTCTAGTCGTAATCGCGATACGTGTACTCTTTTTTGCAGGCTGTTATATGGACACATATTTGTTTTTACACGTGGGTGCACAAAACACGTGACTACGAAAAGACCAAATTTTGCCGTCTTAGGCGCTGGGCCTTCATGGCCTATTGGGAAATCCGCCTCTGTGTAATGACATTTTTACCTTATAACACCTAATTTGTATAGTTATGTATATATAGTATTGTATAGTTATATATGTTCGGAAATATGTTCGATGTTATAAAAAACTCAGCTATTCGAATTGTCGACATTGAATGTATTTGTTGGAATCTGTGTCCCACGACTTGATTCGCGCGTCCACGTAGCGCTTTTGAGGAGTACTTGGAATGCTTTTTTTTATTTATCTTCGGCTAAGACATCGTTTGCAGGGTCCGAAATCATACAATTACATGTATTTGCGTGTATTGTGCCATACTTATATCTAATTGACATTACAAGCCTTAAAGTTAGTGATATTGGATAAAGTTTTCCGCTATTTTACCGAAAAAGCCTGTCTCGCAAAATGTACACTCCTAATCCTTTGGATATTAAAGTGTTCGAGTTACGTGGCGTTTTTTATTTAATTAAAACGTCGCGATAAGTTTGAAGTTAATTAATTACTTTCATTATAATCAGCAGCTCATTTCGAAATGTCCTATAAAAATTACGTAATCAAATGAAATGGACTCTTGAATAAACTTTATTGAAGATATGATTTATGATGAATATAAAGTGGTGCTGATAGCTACTTAAGAATAGTAGGGACCCGGATTATAAGTATTTTATATGCCAAATAATAAGGGTATTTAAATTTATATTATGGGCTGGTATACTGACAAACGACGTCGAGGCCGTGACTAGGCGGATTTGAGGGCTGACTATAAAAGTGCTGTCTTAACAAGGGCATGTTCCCAAAAGGGATAAAGATGCTGATAGAAACCATGAGGACGTCTGATTTGGGATGTAGGGTTGATAGACGCTTTCGCAGTACCCGTAATGCCTGGAGCTAATCTTACGAGCAGCTTAAGGGAATCGCTTCCTCCTTATCCTTATATACTGAAGTAAGGGATAGAATCTTGACCAATACAGGGACAGCTTCGGTCCTCGTGACGGATTAGAAGTTGCGATATGTGGCGTGCCCATTGATGGCGAATGAAGAAATGGAGGAATCATATACAATGGACTTGAGGAGAGTCAACCATAGACACTTCCAGTAGGTACATTGGGTCTCTCAACCGAATGGTGGAATTTGGTCAAGACTAAAGTTAGACGCTGCTACTGAAAAAGACAGGCAGGAGGAAGGTTGGCAGCACCGCACCCGCTGCCAACGGTGAGCTCCGTCCATTAGTGTGAGCTCTCCCCTTTGGGTAGTTTCCTAATCTACCTGATGCCTATTTTTTTACCTGGGTAAGACTAATTTCTTAAACACATATTTTTGATATACAGGGCCATTGAGCATACGGTTTGCCCTATTGTAAATTATTACCAACGCCTTTGGAGAACAGCGTCGCACATGCGTTGCTGGCCCTATAAAAATAAGTAAGTTCGAACTTTGAGAGTCCCTAAATCGAACGAAATTGGAAAGGTCATGTGGCATCCTTTTTGGATCAGTGATAGTTTATAAATATGTGGAGATTCAAAAGCGCTTGTAAAAGGCTATGTGAACAAAACAGCCTTTGATTTGATTTCAAAAGCCACCTTTTGTTTACTCCAAACAAAAGCCCTCCACTGAAATAAAGGAATGCAGTTCCATTGAAAGATCAAAGTTCACTCTCAAAAAGTGAGCCGGTCGTCCTGCATTTCGGAATGCTTTGAGCTAATTTTAGCCAGAACTGCAAATTAAATATTGCCTACACGGAAATGCTTTTTACGAATTCAAAATCCCGCCTACGTTCTCATACTGTAAACGACAAAATTACGTACGTACACATAGGGATTATTTAATTTATTAATGCTATCTCTGTTTTCATAGGGAACTAGCGGAACCGACAACCATTGTTTTGCCCGAATATTAGCTTGTCTGCTACTAGCCAATTAAACAATCTCCCTTGCCTTTTCCATATAACGTAATATTGTGATATCTGTGAAAACATTTACAAGCACTGGTGTTTCCGAACCTAAGAGATTTATGTAGGTGTTATAGATGTCTGATATGTTTATAGTGGCACGAAATTTTATAAACCTATTTTTTGTTAAAAAATGTATACGTACATATGTATTAGAGTGCTCCATGTTATGTGTAAGAGGAGATCAAGTCGAACTAGGTTCACAAATGACGACTTGGAAGGCCTACTATTCGATTGACTGACGACATAGGATCGCAAAAAACGACTGGATGTCAGTCGAAGGAGGGAAGTGTAGCCTCGTGCAACAGGTAATAATTTTATTTCCATAGAATTTCGAAATGTAGTCGTGAATTTTCGTAATAATTATATTTGGCGCTCGGAAAATGAAATGTTACCCAGCCATTGAATATGGTAAACCGCTAAACAAATTAAAACCGTGCGCGCAATACCAGCCGTTTCAATGAATTCATGAGGTGGTGCGGAATGTAACAGTAATTAACTTTCCCGTTTTTAGGGTTCCGTAGTCCTACAAGTATCTCTTACACTTTCGCCCTGTCCGTCCGTATGTCCGACCATGTCTAACTTTTACAGTCATGAACAGAAATGCATGTATTGGTACAGTTATGTATAGTTTTCAGGTTTCGCGTCATAAAATAATAATTGTAATTTTACTTTTGGGGGGGGGGTGGGTGTTCCCATACATGTGAGCGCTTCTCATGTATGAGAGATAGATAAATTAAAGACGATAATTTTTTTTAATCAGTCCCATCATGTATGGTATTAATAAATTGCTCTTTTAAAATAAAGTCAAGGTTTTATACATACCATTTTCATAAATAAATAAATAAATTTTCGAGTAATAGGCCTTCAATGTATTTTGCACGGTGGTCCCTCTAGGATTTTCAAACTTTTACATGCCAAGACTTCAAATTTTTCCATGTGAATAAGACCTGCTATAAACTCATTAAGAAAAATTGTTTTCAGCCAAATCGGAGTACAACTTATGAAGTCACTTAACAAATTTATTTTTCGCGTATCAGCTAAGAAATATATAAGCATTTCTTGAGAAGCTCTGGGCCACTTTATTTATTAATTAAACTATTGTATCTTTCTTGATATTTATAAATGTGTATTAGAATTAAATAAACAACTACTGTAATGTATCCTAATTATTAAATATACATAATGTTCATCAAAGGGTCTCTCGTTAGCTTGGCTAAGCTTTGCAAAGTTAAATAGTTGCGAGTTCCCATTAGATATTTAGTTTGCTACGTGTGTATCAAAGTAGTTGCAACTGCATAACATTCCTCTAATTGCATTTCCAGTTATCTTACTGACGTACAACCGACCGTGAATGCAAATAGAACCTACATAATCATCAAGCAGGAAAACTA
Organism: Charaxes varanes; assembly: GCA_024363005.1. Classification (NCBI taxonomy): domain Eukaryota; kingdom Metazoa; phylum Arthropoda; class Insecta; order Lepidoptera; family Nymphalidae; genus Charaxes; species Charaxes varanes. The sequence goes on from JANCMC010006194.1 coordinate 6,979, forward strand.
ATTGCCTAGCTTAAATCTGCGTATAAATACATGAGAAGTCAGTTCAGTGAATGTTAAACGAACACTAAACGAACCGCCACCACCAAAGGACTTAGCACGAACATTCTCGATAATTTTACTCACTTTTACGTTCTAAACCGAACTTTAAGTAATTCATTACAGCTACTGTTTTACATAACTTAGTGACTAAATATTGCTAGGACGATAAAATCAGAACTCGCACGTTTAGATTCCTTGACGGTATGCAAGTCGTGCAAAATGAAAGCACGAACCTTCACTTCAGGTTTCGATTCGTACGTAAAAGTACGTAAAACTATCGGGAATGTACATGTTAAGCTCTACACTGACTTTCAGTAGTGCTTCAACGCACGCCAGTTGTAAAACGCAGAGTTGTAGATTTTTGGACTTCGAGTGAGTAATGGGTCGTAATGTCCGGTAGTAAAGTTCAGCTGCGGATATTATTCCTAAGTCACATTAATTATTGTAATTTGTTTTAATAAAATTGTAAGAGATTTTATAGTTTAGATATATTAGATAAAATAAATAATGTTATAATTAACTCATCTAGTATTAACTATTATTAAGTAGAATATTCATGCAACGCAATATCCATTTCAATTTCAGTATACTGCATTATGCTTTCAGAGTGCCTGTCACCCGATTAACTGGATATTCCGGCTTCAATGAAGTTCATAATTGCGTACATGCAAATGGACTCTCGGGCGTTAGGAGCTTACCAGCGGCCTTTCGTCCAATTCATCGTATTACTGTAATATCCTTAGCGTTCTAATCATGCACTTGACATTTAAACGGCTTTACATCCCAAGGCTGTGGAAAATTTCAATTAATCTATTTCTTTCCACCAGATTATCCGCAATCTAATTTCTATGTAAAGACATGAATATAATAATTTCCTATCTTTGATACAGATGCGTAGACACTAAGATTGACTGGCCCGTTGACGCAGTGGGCAGTGACCCTTCCGCTCCGGGGGTCGTGGGTTCGATTCCCACCTCGTGTCTGGGTGTATTATCTATATGTATTTACATCCGCAATTACGTCCGTGTGTCATATAGTCCTGTATATATTTAATTTATTATTTATTAAACAATGTAAAGACAAACAACGTAAACAACGTAAGACAAAGAGTTGATCATTGTTTATATAGCTTTAATTATCATCATAACCAATATTAAAATCACAATATATCGCAACATTAGAAACTCTCTTTGGTCTGCAGTCGTATTGGTTATATATATGGCTATTTTCATATATATATATATATATATATATATGAAAATAGCGCAATAATATTAAAAAGGCATTTTGCTAATAAGTCACGATACAAGATCCTTAATTAGAGCAAAATATACAGTACAAGAGGCTTATTGGTACAAAATTGTTTCTAACTAGCCTCGAGATATCGCGTTTAACAAAGGCCTGTTTGAAATCTAAAGCATACATCGAACTACGAACAACCCTTCAATTACCCACATCGCGAAGGAATGGTATGTTACTTACTTACATATTTCAAGGAATTTCGCTGTTTGTACAATGTGAAATGGCTAGAGTTTGTAAAAATTTTACTTTTCTTACTTATCCAATGTTCAAATTTAGAAATAAAAGATGATATTCAAATATTCATATTTAATATAATATCGTTTAAATCTTTGAAAATTTTAGAAATAGAAAAGTAAAAAATTAAAGTGTCTTATGTTTTGTCGTGGCTGACATAGAATTCTTTTAATAATGCATATGTTACATTGTTTGTTTTTTTTTTCAAATTACACATCCTTGTTTCGGCAAATCTCCAAAACGGTTAGAGTTGGCAGCAAACCTAAGGTCCTGTTACACCTCCATCTAATTTTAACTCGAGACAATTTGCGGTTCATTATTTACTATGAATTTCGTTGTGAATTTCGATGTCTACAACAAAGCTGTGAATTACTTCAATTGATATTTTATAATGATGCCCCATTACGCGACACTCTTTCATTAAAGTCAATTGGTTGTAATGACTTAGAGCGTGAGCAATCTCAATGATGATCTGCGTGACATGTGATTCAACAGTTGTTCTGGTCTAAAGACTTCCAGGGCGGCTCACGTATCAGCTAGCTGTAAGTTCACAACACTTAAAGCAATACACTTACCGGGACAGGACGATTGTAATCATCCACAAGCGAGTCTGTTAGGGACAACTCCCCATCTGTCACGACCATCTGCATGCCGAGGCGATAAACCCCCACCAATCTTGGACCGCCCCATTTTCCACGTGCCAAGAGTTGGATTACAATAGTCTCCCCAGGATGTATGGGTGACGTTAACGTCCATTCGAACTTCTGTGGAAGAAATAATATTATTGAGTATAATATTAATAATGTTATATCGTGGTAGTGGATTGATCATCGCGCCGGACAATGATTGTTATAACGTCATTAAGGTTGAAAAAGAGAAATTGTATGTGGACTCAACAATTATTGTTCCGATAGTTTTCGCAAAAAGTCTCGGCCGTCATCTTATGGGGCTCTCGCGTGATGGTTGGATCAAGAGTCAGATACAGAAGGCGGTATTGCTTGAGACGGTACTTATTGTGAGGAGGTTTCTCTCTATGCAGCCCTAACCACCGGTTGCTTGAGTTCTTGTCCCGCTGCCGGCGAACATCTATTTTCCACATATTTTTAAATGTTTTTTTATTTTTAGACTAATATTTAAAAATGTATTCAGAATAAGTGAGCTAAATAAATGATAGAAAGTAAAAAATATTGAGTACATCATACTAGCGGACCCAGCATAAGTTGACTTAACTGAACTAATAGAAAATTGAAAAAGTTCTCGACACTCCCAATGATAAAAACTCCATTCATCTTATCATTAAAGTTGGATCAAATTACACTTAGTGGCTAGACTTTATCGAGATCGAATCAGAAAATTGAAATCAAATTTAAACGGGATTCGAATATAAAATTTCAACGTATGAAATATTACCTAAGAATGTGTTTTACCCCATGATAAGGGCATGCAGAGATTTAACACCCCCTTTACTAACTTAACTTATTTACTTAATTAAGTAATACCCCCTTAGTTGAAGAGAAAATGGATATATTGGTCCTACTAAATTATTGCAATTTGCACGATTTATATGCCAAGCATTATAGAGTACTTTGCGGGAAAATTATATTTTTTTCTCCAATTCCGTAAATTGTTTTGTTAGTTCACGGAAACAAGATAATTTGTCTAAGTACCATTCTAAAAATAATTTAATAAATTTTCATTCCCTCATATTCAAAAAAATGTTTAATATACATCAAAACCCTAAACAGATGCGGAGAAATTGTCAAAATATGTATTTCGAAAAACCTAGACAAACATTACAAGTATCACGATTTTGTAAGAGACAGATTTTTCTGTTAAGTTTTTTTTTGTCACCCTATAGGCACTCTTTTAGGTTTTCCAAACAGTTCCAAATATTATTTTTATCCACAAATCTTTGTGGGAGTGCTCGGAATACAAAAATCTGCATTTGACTGAATCGATTTGAAGTACACGTCCATTAATATTCATATATCTCGTTCATCCCCAATATGGATTCGGAGCGGGACGTTGTCAAATACCTCACGTACGATGCGTTGTTTTAGTGAGGGTTATTTTCCATATGTCTATTCTCTATCCCGACGAATGTCAATGGATTGATAGGCTTTTTGTCATATTTATTCAGTTTCAATTCGGATAAATGTACCTTCTCCAAAAACTATTCTTTGGCATAATTTATCATCAGATATTTGAGTTTTTATTTCAATTTTGTTTTTTTAATTCTCACGTACAAGAATTTTGAAAATAATTACATCACCGGTGGATTATAAGCCGTTTAGATTTTTTCGCACACCGGCGTTTGTTACCGCCGCGCTGGTTGACACATGCTACATAATTATGAAGCATAATATATTGGGAGACAGAGGAAAGAGGCAGAAACGAATCGAAGGCTCATCCAAATATGCTAGCTTTATCTAAGCCTTTCTTAGAAAGAGGAGAATAAAATGTTAGCAAAGGCGAGAAATTTCTGTCATTTTCTTCAATTTAGTCAAATACCTACTTTATGATAAAAGTAAACGTTGCGTCGGGTTACCTTATTTGTAAAGTATCGTTTAAATGAAAAGATGGTAAAGTAAAATCTATTTCAAATTTCTGGTTTCAAAACATTGTTGGAGTTTGAAGACATAACTCCCTGATCGTTGAAAATATAAGAGAATATTGTGAATACAAAAATGAATTCAAGAGATCCAGTTGCAAGAAGTTATTTCAGTTTAGTCTTTTTTATAAAAACATTTCCTTAGAAGAATTTCTTTATTGGGAGTCGTATATTTTTGTAAGAAAGTTTACTTTATAGCCTGCATATTAGACTATGAAGGAATCGGTACCTCCCATAGGATATACAGTACTATTTCTAAGAAAGGTACCCTATATTTTCTTAAAAATAATGTTTTCTTTCATCATCATCGAATGCCCTCTTCAGATTGGAGTTTGAAAAAGAATATGGCGATTTTAGCAAAATTGAAGTATTTTCTTCACTGGTATTATTAACGTTTGATGATTCACTTAGACATCATATTTTGATTTCAACATGTTATCCCTGTATAAGAACATTACGTAGGTCACAATTTTAAACGCGGCAGCAGAGACAATCAGCTTTACTGATAGGAACTTGGGCCTTTCAATATGTTGAGATTTCAAGGAAGTTTGGTCAACTATCGCAACCTTTAGGATCCCACCACAAAACCGTTATCACGTTGGGCTTCGACAGATATGGATCGGATTAATTTGTATTAATAGTTCTTCTTAATTTTATAATATTTTTTGTCAACCACGTAGCTGTGAAGCCAATGGTTCGCAGCTGAAATACGGCGCTGCGAATACTGTGCTTACACATAATTTAGGGCACATGCTGAGCTATTTTAAAGACCCTTTCTGTCTAACGCAGACAGCTCAAGTATAGAGCTATTATTCATTATTGAACTTATCTGTTATTATGTATTTTAGTTTTAAGTGGCTGTTTGTAATATCTGCAGATAATAAATGTTTTTCATTTCATTTCATAATGTTGTCTTATTTCTCCGTAAAGTTTCAAGGTCGCAATTTAATCGATAATCACTTCCAATCGAGCGATCCGTCTGCCCTTGTGTAAAAGGAATATAAATTAGACAGTCGGTAATTCTAAAACTGCGAATTAGGTGAAAACCACAAGATTTATGAAATTCTGTGAACTTTCACCTCGATACGATAACGTCTGAAACTTTGGCCGCTTTCAATTACGCACTTCGCGATATGTTAAACTTTTACGCATGCGGTTTTGTCTTACGACTAGCTGTGACCCTTGATTTCAGCCGTGTTGAGGGTAATGATTTTGTTTAATTTTAAGTGCCAAGGGGTATCTGCCGATGAAACTTGTATATATCTATTCTATACTAATATATAAAGCTCAAGAGTTTGTTTGTTGTTTTTTTTTTTGTTTCCTGAAACGCGCTAATCTCAGGAACTACTGGTCCAATTTGAATAATTCTTTTAATGTTAGATTGGCCATTAATTGAGGAAAGCTATAGGCTGTATATCATCACACTAAAATTGATATAAAGTATGGCAAATCATTGAATTTAATACAACTTCATTATAAGGCGTAACTATAAAGCAGCTTTTCAGCTTTGATGCATATTGAACAGCTTAGATAAATATTAGCGAACTGGTACGTATGTTGTTAGAAATAAAATATTGATACAAGACGCTACGTAAGTTTGCAGACAACGTGAGATCCTCTGAACTGGTATCGTAATACTGAGAAGTGTTCGCTCGAAGCAAACGTCTCTGTTCCCTATATATGAATACGTGACACATATACATATCATATTCACCGCCAAGTATTCCGCGATGTGATGACTCCATGTCGGAAGTAAAATTCTGGCAGAGTACCATGCGCAAGGCACTTATCTCCTTGGGCGTCCATAAATCGAGTGGGCCCAATGGCATCTCCCCAATTGTGATGTGTACTTGTACTCCAGAGTTAGTTCCGATTTTGACGCCTTTATTTCGGTTCTCTTACTCTGTTGGCGTGGTTCCGAATGTCTGGAAGTCTGCGTCGGTACACCCAATCCATAAGAAAGGCAACCGCTTGGATCCTTTCAACTTCCGGCCTATAGTGATATCCTTGCTCTCAAAGATAATGTAATCCATTATTAATATTCACCTCCATCGATACTTAGAAGAGCAGCAGCTGATTAGTGAACGCCAGTATGGCTTCCGTCAGGGTCGATCAGCCTGTGATCTTCTAGCTTACCTAACACATCGATGGGCGGAGGCCATTGAGGGCAACGAGGCGTTGGACGTTAGTTTGGATGTAGTGAAAGCCTTTGATCGGGTTTTGGATAAAGCATTTATATCGAAGCTTTCTTCCTACGGGCTTCCTGAGAAATTGTGCGAATGGATCACCAGCTTTTTGACAGATCGTAGCATCAAGGTCGTTGTCGACGGTGCTTGCTCGAGCTCCAAATCTGTATATGCTGGTGTCCCACAAGGCTGTGTGTTATCTCCAACTCTGTTTCTTCTGTATATCAATGATCTGCTGCAAACGAGCGGTATTCATTGCTCCATCTGAAGATGCCTTTTACATCGGCCGGACTAATGTTTCTCAGGGACCACTAATAGTTGGAACAAACTTGTGTCCGATATGAGGAATAAATCCGAAAACTGTAAATTTGTTGTTGCAACGGTGTCTGTTTGTCTATCTTTCTGTCCGTCAAGACCCATGCAGATGTCCATGGGCGCCGGTAGGCACTTCGGTGCCTGCTGCCTACTCGTCTGCCCCCTTGTAACATAAAATAAAAAGATTAAACCCTGTCTTCTGCTTCCATTTAACCGATCATAGTATAAAACCATAAGAGTAAATCAATCGAAGTAATCTTTATTAAAGGGCATATCGCGAAGTTTTTGAACCGAAGTAAGTCGACGAGTGGACTTAGGATGAAAATGTTCGTGCCAGGACTACAGTACGCCAAGTCTTAATAGTGTCACGCTTTTAATTAATGCTACTGCAACCCCCGTTGACAGTAAAAAGGGTCCGCTGTGGGTCTAAGGACGAACATTTTTATCCTAAGTAAAGTCGACGAGTTGAATTACTTTGGTTCGAACAATTCGAACTAGGCCCAGGTAATTTATAAATCAGTTGTGAACTCTTCTCTGATCAGGGCTCGAAGTACCTTCGTTAAACCAAATAATAAAATAATAATAGGGAAACGTAGATTTGCGTATCGCATGTTTAGTACAACGATATATATGTATATAAAAAATTATATTACATACGGTTGTCATGATTGCCTACGGTTTGGCTTCACCCAATAATAAGATGTATACACGTGAGTGTAAATCGTTTGGCGTTAGTGTGCGTGTGGTTTTATTTTAATAATTTAATATATTTATAATGCACATTTCATTTAAATATCAGCGTTCACACACGCACACCCTACTCTATATAAACTATAATTGTGCCAAATTTCATACTCCCCGTCCTCGCAATTTTCGAAAAATGATACCGTAAGGTTTTGCTTCACGAATTAATATATATTTTTTTTATAAAACAAGGGGCAAACGGTCAGGCGGTTCAGCTAAGTGACTACCGACGCCCATGGATAAACGCAACACCAGAGGGCTCGCAGATGCGTTGCCGGCCTTTGAGAAATGAGTATGCTCTTTTCTTGAAGGTCCCTAAGTTCGTGCTCACATTACTTCAAATTATTTCAACCCTAGGCTTTTGCGTGCGTTTTTATAATAGTTACATTAATTTCGAGTGGGCTTTTGGCTTTCCGTTTAATTCTAAACGAAAAAAAGGTAAGAAGCCGAATAAAAATTAATTGAACCCATAGCAGTTATACATCGTGCATGTCGCTTCACTGTGCATATTTTACCGCATGTATCATGGGGAGTGTTCTGAGGAGTTGTCTGGACTAATACCGGCAGCTGTATTCCATCATAGGGTATCGCACCAGAATCTGAAATTTCACCCTCACCACCTTGATGTCCTCAAAGGCCGGCAACGCATCTGCGACCTGTCCCCATGGACAACTGCAACACCAGGGACGCCCATGCGTCGGTAGTCACTTAAGAGTAAAGCCTGCTCGTTTGCCCGTTGTTAAATAATAAAAAAAAATCCTTTTTACTTTCAAAGTGCTAACCGTGTTTTAAGGTGGTTTATCGTGATTGCGTTATCAACGTATTTCACAGACTAAAGATTTGTGATTAGTTTTAAACAACAATTACCAACTCACACCTACCTAACCAACACTAAAGTTTTTACGCTTGCCATTAATGTTTTCGCAACTGTAAACTTACGCTACAATAACGTTTCAACTGTTTCACTGAGAGCGTAGTTTACTGTTCTGTACAGCGCAATATATGCAAACAATAGAACAAATACGATAAGCTCAAACAAACGGAGCTGGTTTTATCTAGTTCGGAACCAGATTTTAAAAATTATCTAAATAATAAAAATAAAAGTAAGTAGATAAATAATTATTATCTTTCCCTCTAGTAATAGAAGTATCGGCAGCTCATAGTTTTAGCTGTTTTGAACTGAATACTCGTATAAATACGCGAATTTGAGTTTTAATAAAAGACGCCTTTAGAAGCAACATTATCCTCAACAGTCTTCAGACACCGCCACCAAGTTTTCCATGTACAATGCGATGAAGCTATGATCGCTACTCTCCTGAAGGGACCAGACGGTTTGTGACGTATTTATCTATAATTGCCCGAATTTCGATTCGTTTGCTATAAATAGCTTTACACAGTTAATGAATATCCTTTATGTATTTTCCATAAAATGTGACATTGGCTTATTTGTTTTATAAAATAATAATTTTGTCGTCACTCAAATATTGTAGAACGAACATCATCTATTTGAAGTAATCTAAAGTAGTAACCAAAATCTACTTTTTTTTTTTAATTTTTAAATAGTCTTTCCATATTCTTTTTTATATGTAACAAGGCTAATGAGCAGGCGGCATTCCCATAAGTGACTATCGACGCTCAAGGACAACTGCAACACCAGAGGGCTAACAGATGCGTTGCTGACCTTTGAGAAATGAGTACGCTAAAGGCCCTCTTGAAGGCCCCTAAGTGGTATCCGAGAATGAGGAGTTTAGGACTTACTTACTCTTCAAGATAACTTCCAAATAACGCTCTTGGATTTTTAATAAATTTTTTTTCTAGAGCAGAGAATTTGCTCCTCAAGAATTTTGGATTTTCCAGCTAAAAATTTTTCATAACAACCTCCTAAGTTTCGTATCTAGACATAGACACGTTGTTACCTGGAAAATGATGTCATTATTTTCAACTTTAAGCGCACTTCTGTATAAAACTTGAGAGATGACATAAAGTAAGGCAGGAATAGACTTAGTAAAGTTTTTCGTGACTTTTTTACTATTTATAAATTAGTGCTTGAATTTTGGAGGTTATTTATTATGCAGTCTAGTTCTTAAGTAGTTGATTAAATTTAATATGGTATCTTATTAAAGAATAATAAAAGAAAAATTATAGAAGCTTAAGAAATTTAAAAACGCCTTTAAAAACTGTGTGTACAGGCTTCTTCGAGGCAGGCAACGCATCAGCACCCCTTATGCTGCAGATGTCCATTTAACGAGTATTTTTATAATGTGTTCGACATTATAAGTTGTATCAACAGACGCCAGATAGTAAAAATATAATTAGAATTTTGATAGCCTTTCCACGTTGGAAATGTGTCGCATACCGTAACCGTTAATTCACTGTCACTCTATAAAAATACTCTGTGACCGTGAATTCATACGTATATTATTAGTGAAACTAAAAAGCAATAGTTTGGAACATCCAAAATGCACGCCTTAAAACTTATGAAATTTAGAATTTCGTTAATTATAATTAATAAACGATACTGAACACATGTACCCATTTTCATCAGGAAACAGCGCGTCGTAATTCTGATACTAATAAAAAAACGAAAGTGATATGCTGATTTTTCCGAATGTGATCATGATGTGTGCCAGATCCACACACATACATCCGGACGTTCAAGGATTTTTTTTTTCCAACTAGTTCTTTCTTACACTAAATAAAATAGATATCTTTCCGAAGTATAGAAAGTTTTAAAACAAAAATTTTATGTTAATCTGACACACCATAGTAACTTTTAGTTTAGGCAATCGCTTGATTTTTTTTAGTGAGAGTTGAGTGCACCCTCAAACGCTTCGCATTATGAGAAATGCAACGTAGTACTTTCAAAAGTAATCAGTGGTAGCAACGACAACTTCAAAATCAATGAATAAATGTTTATCACATGAATAAATCCTGATGAAATTGCACAACGGTAAAGTAGGGAATGTGGTTAAAGTTGGTGTAGTAATAGTAAAACTTGTGTCCATAGGTACATTGATATTGAACAAGAAAACTTTATTCTTCTCTCACATATAGTTTAGAGCTGTTTTGCTATTCAAATGAATTGTCTACTTGTAAAATCATAATGGTTTTGTATCAATTTGGAGAAGTGAGTGTTCTTTAGTTCTATCTGATGATAAAATTAATACAAAAACAGTTAAGAAAAAATAGGTTCAAAATGACTGGTTCAAGTACTGACAATCGAACCTATCGGCAAACGCTCTCAGGATCCTGCAAGAACTGGCCCGAATCCTACGTACGAACGATGTTTTCTAATTATTTTGTTGTGTAAAATAAGCGTTTGACCACGATATGGCTTAGATTGTTAACAAAATGGTATATCACACCGTATTTAATTACAAAAAAATGATCAGATATAATTTATATGGCGCAAAATGATTACGACTGGAATATGCTACCTGAATCATAATATCTTATTTGATGGCAGGAGTAATCAGGCATAACCGTGATCATACGACATAGTATATGTTACAATGGACATTAGGGCATAACATATAGGTTCCTTACAGCCGCTACACACGTATCGATAAATCGTTGCGAAAAAATTGTGCAGTTTAAACTGCGCAGTTGTTGGTTTCGGAGATTAAACTGCGTTGAAACTGCGCAATTTTATCGATACGTGTGTATGAAAAAAAACAATTTTATCGGTGCGTTTGAATGGTTATCGTTCATCTCTGCAGATCTTTACGGAGCTTGCTCTAACATGCGATTTAACTGCACAGTTTTTTCGCAACGATTTATCGATAACGTGTGTAGCGGCCATAAGTGTGGAGACGACCAATTCATTTTTCGGCATAAACTGTACTATACGCAAACTCACATACATTTTTTTTTTCGCAAATGTTGCTTAATATATTGCGTGTCCAATTATTTTTATTAGTTATTTATTTATTTAATCGTTAAAAAAAAAAAACAAAAACAGCACTAATGACATTACGCCGAATTCTGCTGAATATAGAACTGAGAAATTTTTTATGAAACTCCGCCGTTTGCGTGATTCAAGGTGTGTACATGATATGAAATATCGTATTCATTGCCGAGTTTTCACCCTAATCGAGGTGATGACCTCGAGCCGAATTTTTCAAGTATAATGTACCTACACGGACGTGAATTACAAATGAACGCCATCTAGTTTGCTTTGGTGTAACCTTTTCCACTTGACATCATTGCCATCTAGTTATGTAGCAGCCGCTACATCGCGTTTCGTTCGGTTTGTGAGAGTTCCCGGTGGCCTAAATCCTTCTTTGAAGGGCGGCAACGTATCTGCGCTATAATAAGCTATCTGGCACTGAAATAATTTTTAAAATCGAACCAGCAGTTGCCGAGATTGGCGCGTTCAAGTAAACAAACAAATCCTTCAGCTTTATACATTAAATAAGTAAATAAATACTATATGACACACGGACGTCTGTTCCTATGGTAGGCAACTTAATGCCTGTGTTACAGGTAAGAGCCGCCTGTCGTACACAAATATTATTTCTTTGGAAATATATAAATACACACACAAAGATAACACACGCGATAATAGACTCGAAGCGGGAATCGAATCCACGACCCTCAAAGCGGAAGGCAGGGCCACTGCCCACTGCGCCAACGTGCCAGTCGAGATTGGTATTGTTTTTTTTTCATCATGTGTGATCATCATATATATCCTCGAGTACCGTACGTGTCTCACCAGTCACCTTGTATAAGTGATTCCAAAAACTATTTTCGCATTCGTCAACCGAATAAAGATTGTCCCACACGTAAACGATTCGGTGTGACATATATGTAAGTTATAAAAATAAGGGCACTCGGTTTGGTTATATAATTTTATCGTACGTCCTTGTTTGACCGCATTCAAGGTGTACCGGTCGGGACCCTCTTTTTTTTATCGCCACCACGTGTTTACGAGTTTAAAGATAGCGCGGTTGTTGAAATTTGTTTTTAGGGTTTCCTAATCCTACAAGGAACTCTTATAGTTTCGCTTTCTGTCTATTAGGACTAATATGATCGCACGCAGGTTTGCTCGTTGCTCAACAGCTGTGAAAATAACTCTTTTCGGAGATTACCGGTATATTTTTACTAAATAACATACTATTA
>JANCMC010006201.1:0-14441 GCA_024363005.1 Charaxes varanes
CTCGTCATTAAGGGCCGGCAGCGCATTTACAGGCCTTCTGGTCGTGCAGATGTCCATGGGCGACGGTAGGCACTTCGATGCCTATTGCCTGCTCGTCTGCCCCCTTGTAACATAAAAAAAAGGTAAATATAGATTCAGTAAGATGGAAAGCGCTTTCCTAGAATATACCAATTTTCTAATTGCCTTACATATAGTAGGTAATGTCGCAGTAATAGTCGTAGCTTAATCTGTAGACAGCATTTGAGTCCATCGCTAGGTTAAGCAGTTCACACCGCGGCCGGTTTATAGGTGGGTGACTCATTTTGAAACTGGTTTTCAATTATATAGGACCTCCGCCGCGGACTGATTAATGTCACTGAGTGATATTAGTCGTGGGATTGTAAAGATTGTAGGGGTTCCGGGGATGACGTCATTCGGCAATGGGTTATCTTGCTCCATAGTCACATCCTCTGCAATTCAAGCGTACCTTGGAGCTGGACCGGGATAACGCCTAGGTAGAACAAGATTCTTGCCTTAAATATAAGTTTAAGAAGTTCTTTCAGAGTAAAAGCATCCGCAGGGGTGCGATTTTGCCTGTTGTCTTTTAGTTTCCTAATAACGCTGCAAGTCATATTCACGAGACGTGCTACGTTTATAACAATAAACAAACATTTCCGCTCAAACTCGAGAATATACACTTATGAATACAAGCCCGTATGGAGTACTTTACGGCACACGTTCAAAAGCCGCAATTACGGCCGCAGCGTGCGTTGTTGCCGTGTTGCCGCTTAGTTTGCAAATTACGATGCAACTCATATTCACGGGAAATACTTCGTTAGCGACGTTTGCGGGTTCTATGAGGACAGTTTCGTTAGCAGTTTTAATGGCATGGAATATGCATGCACTTGACTATTTCTTATGGTACTAAAATATACACAAATATTTGTTATAGCAATAAGGGTTTTTTAATTTTTGTTATGATTAAGTAAATAAACTCAATAAATGGTGATTGTCGATATAATTCACGCAATAGAAACTAGTCTAAGAGTCAGTCCCTTAAGCAGGCTTTTATAAATTTAATGGCCATAGAACACTAGTACTATCGAGTTAATCTTTCTGTTATAATAGACAGGTATTAGACCTTTTGAATGCAAAAACCTCTTAGCTTTGGTCTCTATGCATTGAGAAAAAAGTGAACTCTTCAAAAGCTTTACTTGTATTAAAAATGTGACGTGATCTACGCACTAAAATAATTGTTTTTTTCTGAAGAAGCTGTAAGTCGTAAAAGTGATAAGAGAAAAAAAAACGAGCGTATTTTAGCTTTACATGGATGAAGTAAAACTTCTTTAGCTCCATCTATATGAATATATATTTATTATTTATATGTTTATATATGCATAATAGAATGTTGAAATGATTTTATAATTGTATTCACTTTAAACACTCTATATTGTATATATTATTTACAGACAATTGGTGTTACAGAAATATGTGTGCTCGCTCTCTCTCTCTCTTACCCCTACAGCGACGAAACCCAACCCTAAACGAAACCTAGCTCCCTCTCTTTTTAGCTTCACTAATTTATATCTCCCTCTCAACTTCCGTTCACCTCGCCCGATCACACTTCCGCAATGCTCTCGGCACGCATTCACCTGCTTGTTCCCTAAGTCAAACGTGCGTAAAGAAGTTTTACTTCAAAAACAATTTTTTGTTTTTTTATTAAAATTAAATTTTAGCAAATCCAAAAATAAAATCTTTACACTGCAAACTGGAAAATATGAGACTCGAGTATGTGAGAAAATATATTTTTTATATGAACTTTTTTGTGCCACGAAATTGATCTATCTCTTTGACTATTATTGGAAGAAACCACAGGCGTTTAGTAGCTCTATTTGTCACTGTGGTTAGAGCCCAAGTTCACACCGACGCGTCAATGGGGTGGAGATAGACACGAATTCATTGAACAATTTGGGAAGTTTATATATTTCATTTTCGTTTCATTTATTCATCGATTTACAGTAATTTACTTAAATTAAAATTCTTCGCGCCCTTAAGCCTATACGGATTGTCTGGGCACTGCACATTCTTCACAAATACCATCTATCTTATGTACCTACGTGTTATAAAACACCACAAATGTTTATCAAGTAAGAAAGACTAATATATAAGGCTGAAGAGTTTATTAGTTCTATCTATCTCCTATTCTATCTACTTGTCCGATTTGAAAGATTCCTTTAGTGCATGAGAAACTAAACTACTTTGCTATAATTCGCGAATGAGTCCGCTTCATTCGGATCCGCTTCATTTCGCAATCCGCTTCATTCGCGGATTAAAGCAAAGTAGTTTAGTTTCTCATGCATGTCATGGATTTCCACAAAGTAACGCCTGATTCTATCCTTCCTAGATTCCTTTAGTGTTAGATAGCCCATTTATCGGGGAAGGCTATAGCCTATATATCAACACGCTGAAATTGAATCTATTTTTTTTACCTAATTTTACGTAGCCGAAGTCGTGAAGACAGCTAGTGGTATTATATATGGCATAAAATATTTATTATTATTACCTGAACATTTTATTCTCCATCTATTTCTTCCTCGTTTCAGTCAAAAATCATTCAATTCTAGACATTTTTTCTTCCATATATTTTGTTTTATGTTACAAGAGACAAACAAGGAGGCACTTCATATAACTGACTACCGACGCCCATGGACATCTGCACGACCAGGAATCTAGCGGATGCGTTGCTGGCCTTTAACGACGCGTTTAGGCCACCGGGAAGTTTCATAATCTGGCGTGATTCTACTAATGCGGCTTGAGATGTCCTTCCTAATAAAGAACGTAAGATAGTTCTTAACAAGCCAAGGTATTTTAGGAGGTTGTTCAGGGATTTGCTGGTATACAGGTACCGTATATACGGTTACAAGCGGCACAACATCGCCATTCGTGGAGATAAATGGAGGAGGCCTATGTTCAGCAGTGGACGTCCCCAGGTTGATATGACGATGATGATATACGGTCATATGCAATTAGGAAAATAATTATATATCGTCACAAATAGGCACGTCAATGTTATTTTTACATACATGTGTATATAAATATTTGTCGGGACGTGTCAAATCAATTTTCCATTAATTTATCAGAGACCCACAGCAAAGCCATGTTTCAATATTCGACGTGTCGTTCTTTGACGTACTGACAGCAACTCCATACGTTGTGTTATTACGGGTGAACGAAAATGATCTTCAATGTTATGTAGCGTAAGTGATGGATCTGAATAACACATTAATTGTTGTGATAGACTGTTTGTTTGTTAATTCTTTTATTAGAATATCGCATTTTTTCTTCGCTCTTTAATTCCCCTTTTGTATGTATATTTTTATCTATCTCTTTTATGATTACTTCCAGATATATGAATGATTTTTATCTCTTTCTAATTATATGAATAAACATTCATTCGAATTGCTGGTAATATTTTTGTATATAAAAATATAAAAATCCACACTAGCAATGCGAAAATTAATTATGTTAAGATTGACAGATGATACAACATACAATACGGACGTACAAAAGGACTTAATCGATATAAAAACAGTTGTTAATCATTTCTTGATGGAATGGATGAGGCAGCCGTTTTATCAATGGCAGATACATATGAGATAATAAAAAACCGAAGTTAGGCTTCTCACTATCGAGTAATTGTTAAACAATTAAGGTCAAAGTCAAAAGTGGGGGCTCCAGAGCTCTAGGGATAACAGGACTTTTTTAAAAGATGGAGTTGGTTCAAACCCCGTTCCCGCTGGTCTATTGTCGCAACCACGAGTAACACAAGCTTTACGGTTATTTAGAGTATTCTTTAAAAAACCGCTGTAACTAAAGTAGAAGAATGTACTAACGCAGAAACAGGAGTAGGTGCTGCTATAGCAGCAGGTAATCATGATGTAAAATTTTCGAGTTATGACAACAGGGCATTTTTGGAATATTTCGCATTTTTGGGAAAAGTAACCAAACTGCATAATTTCTAAAATCAATAGTACATAATATGAGTACACTGTCAATATATTTTCGAGTATGTTATTTATGTGATACGAAAGTGGGTGGGTGATTGATGGGTGATTTTACTAGCAGTAATCTTAGAAATAATGCAACTAGGACTGCACTTCCTAGGCTCCGTACATTAACTCCACATGCAACGTTTTTATACACGTACACGTTTTTATAACAATCTCCCCTATGAATTACGATACTCGGGAGTAGAGCGAGAGGTCTTTAAGTAAATTTAAACCTTCATTCAAAAAGTAAACTCATTCTAAAATCCTAATGTAAAGGATTGACCAAATCTGAATTATTTTGAAAATAGTGATTACAAAAAATTACCCAACTTAGTGTTTTGAACTCTTCTCAGTGCAGAGCGCGAGGAACCATAGTAAACTTGGCTTTTAAGTCGTAAGTTTTATTATCACTTTGCTAAACGATTAAAAACAAAATATTGTGAAGCGTCTATGTGAATAAATTATTTTGACTTTGACTTCTTATCGTTTCCATAGCAAACTTGTGAGCTTCTTAAATTAACTGTTGGATTAAATACCCATTAGCGGGCCGGCGGATTAGCGGCCCAGAAAGTAGGCACATCATTTGCTCTCTCTGATGCAGCCATTAAGTCCTCCTGTGTGAGGGTGTTAGGGCACACAGGGCAGGACGTGTGGTGGGGCATGGTTTGCAGCGCACCACATAGATAACCCATCTTGGTATAGTCCGTAATCTAAACCTGAACATGTTTATCCACACTTCGGCCAACCTGAGTCCAAAGTCTGCTCAAGGACTGGCAAACGGTCATCTTAACTCGCTCCATCACATCCTCTGCAATCTAAGCGGACCCTTGTACTAGACCGTGATAACGCTCGGAAGACGATTAGATATCCTTATTAACGCCTCGGCGCCAGTAAGGCGTAACAGATTTTTATTAAATATTGAAATACAGGAAAATCCGCGAAAATCCCGAAATTTATCTTTTCAGTACGCAATTCCCTCATAATCCCATGTAAGCTGTATTTTTCGAAGAGCTCCCAATTTATTATTTTCATTTAGGATTCTAAGCAAGGATTTAGAGATTATTACGCTTTGTTCGAATTCATAATTCTCTGTGGACCTGATTTTCTTTAATGTTTTATACATATTGAAACGAATTTAGTAGGTCTTTTTTGGGACGCAGTTTAAGGGAATGATCAGAATGATTTTTGGTAATTATGCAGTTTGGATACTTTTCCCGAAAATGCCTATTTTGTTTTTTTTTTCTTCTCGAAGATGTTGTTTGCACTGCTAATGAGTGATATTTCGTCGCCCGTGGACATCTGCACGTCCAGGAGGCAAGCAGATGCGTTGACGGCCTTTAATGACGTGTTTAAGCCACCGGGAAGCCTCACAAACGGTACGAAACGCGACAACAATAACATCACTTGACGTGACAGCACTGCCGCTATTTCGCGCCGATCTCATGTTAGAAAGAGGTATTAAATATATAGCCTGCCTCGTTAAATAGACTATGTAACACTGAAATAATATTTCAAACTGGACCAGTAGCTCCTGAGATTAGCGCGTTCAAGTACACGAACAAACTTCTCAGCTTTATATATTAAAAAAGTATGGAATGGTAATATATAATCTATGTAACCATTTTGATGACGTTTTTTTTATTTTATTCATCGTTATTGTGTGAATTTAATTCTGAAAAACCAGGGTATTAATACCGGATATATGGAAGCTGAATAAGGGATTTCTACTTCGATATATCAGAAATTAATAAAGAATAAAATAAAATACACTTAACCTAAATCTATACTAATATATAAAATGGAAGAGTTTGTTTGTTTGCTTAAACACGGTTATCTCAGGAAGTACTGGTCCTATTCGATAAATTCTTTCAGTGTTAGATGGCTAATTTATCCAGGTTACAGGCTGTAATATCATCACGCTAAAATTGGATCTATTTTTTTTTTCTTATTTTCCGCGAACTAAGTCGCGAATACTAGATGTGCATCTAGTATAACATATGTATACGTAGAATTATTAAGTAGAATTTTGTTGGTTTAAAAGTTCATCGACCACGCTTACGAATCCGAAAGAATTTGCTGGTTTTTAAAAATAAACTAGTCGATTTTCACAGTTTTTCAAAAGCGTGGAGCTATCACGCGTAGATAGGTACCAAGGGATCATAAATTCCGAGCCGGTCACGTATTCATTCACAAGCGCCCTGATGGAGGCATTGTTCGAGAAGTATTGTTCAGTGCTGTGAACTGAAGGACTATAGTGCGGAAAATTGCTGATTGTCTGATTATTTGAAGAGTATCAAAATATCAGCTACAATTACATTATTACAAAAAAGAAATTGACTATTTCAGCGACCTCTGTTTGCATGGTTTCCAATTGCTACAGTTATTTATTTTTTATGAAGACACATTACATGTCTTATTTATATATTTCGTAGAAGGTGCTTTAATTCCATGTACATTAGGAATTTTTGTAGCAATTCTTTTAATAAAATGAAACGAAAACCATGTTAGAGAAATACGGCAATTTTTGGAGATTCACGCCGTGGGCGCTCTATCCAATTAAAACGTACGATACTCCTTGCTTTAATATTTGACATGTCAACTTTCCAAGTATCTAGAAGGTCGAACAAAATTTTAAATTTGATTTGAGGCTTACAAGGTTTATGAAGGCACATTACATGTCTTATTTATATATTTTGTAGAAGGAGCTTTAATTCAATGTACATTAGAAAATTTTGTAGCAATTCTTTTAATAAAAAGAAACGAAAACCATGTTAGAGAAATACGGCAATTTTTGGAGATTCGCGCCGTGAGCGCTCTATCCAATTAAAACGTACGATACTCCTTGCTTTAATATTTGACATGTCAACTTTCCAAGTATCTAGAAGGTCGAACAAAATTTTAAATTTGATTTGAGGCTTACAAGGTTTGCGTTTATTATTTTTACTTCTTTATTAATATAGGATAAAACTACTTGGATGTGAGTCATTCTAGCTTTGTACTTTGTAGTGAACATGAGGATGTACTGAATTCATTTTTTATAAGAACTATTTTTAAAAAGTGGTTAACGAGTTTCATGCTGGTCCTTCTCATGGCTCAAATTTTCTGTCTCAGTGGTAGCTTTAAAAATATTGTCGATTAAACAGAGCTTAGTGTTTGAGTAAAACATCTTTTGAATTTCAATTGTCATTAATATCAACAGGGATTATTATTTTGAACACTTAACAATTTGATGTCACAAAGAGATGTCTGGACGCAATATTTCCACCTAAAACTCATAATTTGCAACAAGCCAAGCGATCATCTATTATGCGTTTTTAACTATTACAAAAGTTTGGGTTTTGGCTTCACGTAACATCTTGAAATTTAAGAGCAATTCTTCGTATCCGTTATCGTAAAGTCCCGGTGAAAGTTATCTAGGAATAAACTTTCTTGAGTCCATTTCCTGGTTATACTTTGATTTTGAATAACGCACGTTGAGGTTTGATTGAAATTACTGCATTAGGCTACATGAGGTGACATTACGAGAAAGAGGTGGCTAAATGATTTGAATACCTTTGTAGAGAAGATGTTTGTGAGATGGGCCCAGAAAGGTGGAGAAGAAGAAGAGGAAGGTCCTTTGCTCAGCAGAGGGATACAATAGGCCGAAAAAAAAATTTAGCGAAGTTTGTTGTTTTCTATTTTATGCCAGTTCATTTACATTTTCTTGGTATTAATACACTTCGGCAAAATAACATCTCATTCTATTAGATGTCTTGAGAATTGGTCAACTTTTAAATATTCTATTTGTATTTAAACTTTTATTTGCGTTTTTGGTATTTGTGTACTTTTAATTCAGACATATTATTATTTCCCTACTTCTATTAAATAATTCTATCGCATAAGATAAATATTTTGGACACTTTATAATGTTTCTTACCTCCTGGTCATTTTCTGTCTCTCCATCACCGGTCTCTTCAGTGATATTAGTCAATAACATACTAGGTCTCATAGATACTCTATGTTTGAAGGTCGATCTTCTCTTGTTATCCAAGGTTTCAACATTCAAATCATCGCCTATAGTTGCGAATTGTTCGTAAAAATTAATAACGCTAGAAACATTAATAACTTCTTCAGGTCTTCTGCCTATATGGTTTCGTTCATTTAACTTTCTATACCCTTCAGTTTCGCATTCATTCTCTCTCAATAAAACAGGTGTTGCTCCATTATATTCAAAATGTAAATCAAACCCTCTTTCTTCGAATAAACTTTTGAATTTAGCCCAACAACCAAGTGACTTTACATTGTCGTCCTTTCTTATATTTTTTATTCGAATGCTGGAATGTCTTCCATCGGTGGTTGATATTTCTTTAACATCCATTTTAACACTTCTGCTTGCTTGTTTCACGAAGTTGATTTGTAGCCGGTAAAATATACTGCCATTAAGTATGATAAATCAAACAATCAAAATTAATAACACATTTTAATTCTGATAATTTGATCAAGTGATATAGCGGTAGAATCTTGGCAAAGACACTGCATGATAATTTTCCTTGAGATTGTTTTCCAGATCAAGATGGAATTTTGCCTCAATATACACTACATCATGTAAAATGTCACTTATATTGCGAATATCACAAAACCGTTTTTTTTTTAAACACACACAAAGAAAACACGATGAGACGAAACATGGATGAGGTACAATTGCGTTGAATTTAATATTAATTATATTTTCACTAGCAAAGAGTGGTAGGTCAGGCAGAACCTTTTGAATGCACTAAGACAGTAATGTAAAAAGGTGTTATATCGATTATAAAGATAATAATGATAAGGAATCGTCATTCTCATCGCTTATCAGTAAGTGTAGCTCTGATTATGTTATTTATGTTGATTTAATTATTTTACATCGTTTCCTTAGTTTTGCATATTGAAAACAGCTGTCGCTATCGATTCGCATTAGATATAGTCTAAGATTCAGTATTAGAAATATATACCTACAATTGATTAGAACACCGAAGCATGATTGTCTGGGATTCTTAATTTTAGTGGATTCGTTTGAATGCACTAGGAAAACATGTGCAGGAGATTCACAGATGACAACAATTTGAGCTATTTATGTGGTGCCACGCAAAAGATGTCCTATCTTTATCGTGCCATTTGTGGCTTAATACCTGCACAATACGTTCAGACAGTTGATATCACTATGATCTGGACCGCGGCTATAGAGAGTTTGTTAACAAAACGTTAATAAGATGAATGGTAGAGTATAAGTGTAAGTAAAAAATTGGGCAAGTGCGCATCAGACTCGCGCACTAAGGTTTCCTTATAATCACGTAATAAAAGGTCATTATAAAATTTATACTTTTTATAAGATCCCTTTTTAATTTAACAAAGTCACTGCAAATTTATTTTTCACAAATTTTCTGAATTTATCCTATACTTTTGGCTCAAGATATAGCTTCTTGCCAAACATGATTCTAGGTCATCAGGAAGTAACCTATAGGTTTTTTCTTCTATATCTTACTATATCTTTGATTGTGTTGACTTATAGGGTTGATTTTTTTACAAATTCAAGGGATTACAGATTTAAGTATTTGGTATTAATTTAAACTTTATAACTCTACGAGTTTCTGATAAAAGGGTTTTGACGATCAGACAGACAGACGGACGGACAACGAAGTGATCCTCTAAGGCTTCCTATTTATCCTATGGTTGTACGGAACACTAAAAATTAATATTTATAGTACCTACGTCTACGATAAACGTTAATTTGTACTGTAATATTAAAGTTCTTCGGTTAATTAATTGTTTAATATTTTCTATTTGTTGCGATGATGTTTGTGACGCTATCCGGAGTCGGTTTAACTTATTTTCGGAGAGTTACTTAGACAATCGACAAATAAGGAGGTTTGGCTTAGTTGTTAAATGTTTTACTTGTTCATTTATGTAACAGTTGATTTTTGTAACTTAGTAACATATAATTTTACATACATATTAATAATATTAAAGTATTTGTTTGTAACATCAAAATCATTTTTTTTGCTAATAGCATATGACTATATATACGATACTTATAACAAAAATTCAAGTTAAAAGTTATCTGTATGTTTGTTTCGCGTAATTTTTGAAACGGCTGGACCGATTTGGACGGGAATTTTACTGGCATATAGCTGATGTTGCAAGGAGTAACATAGCCTACTTTAGTTTTGGAAATAATAAGTAAAATCACTGAACTCACGCGGCCGAAGTCGCGGGGTACATTTAGTCATAAATATAAGTAAAAATGGGACTGATGGACGTGGGAGAAATGGCACGGGGAAGTGAGATGAGGTGTAAGTGATTCTCTGATACCCCAATAATGAAGACTTAAAGGAATTTCTCCTGAACGGGGTGTTATGTCGTTTTTTATGGAACAATTTTTATATTATCTTCAACACAGCGACAAACCATACAAGTTTCAATTATGTACTTCTACAGTAGTAATTGGTGATTGTTGTTATTATCAATATGAAGATTAAGGCCTGTTTTAAATGAGACGAATTTCTTAGCATTTCATGGATTTATTCGGGTGCTGGGTCCATCGTTGCAGAGGAAGGAATTTAATATATTATGCGTTTTGTGTTTTTAATTATTAAAACCATTTAGTTACACTTTTGAATGGACCTATTTTGACATGGTCTTATACATATATATAGTAATATTTATATTTTATAAAAATATATAAAATAAATTTGTATACCTGACTCTAATAAAACTAAAATTGTGCAATTTTCGTAAACTGGTACTGGAAGTTTTTATTTCACATATATCTTTCTGTTTATCTTAATGTATGTATATAAATTATGCGTCACGTTGTTTGTCCGCGATGGACTCCTAAACTACTACACCGATTTTAATAAAATTCACACGTCGTGTGCAGTTTGTTCCAACTTGAAAGATAAGATATCTTACATCTCAAGTTAAAGTCGCAAATAAAAATGAGTCGCTGAAATGTAAGCACATGCATAACTTCCGAACGACTGCACCAAATTGGATAATTTCTTTTTTAATGTGTTCGTTATTGTTAGGACAAGGTTTGTATAATAAAAAAGGAGTGGCAAAGCGAAAAGGAAACGGACCGGGGAATAATGCTATAGGAAAATAGAATGTAGTAAATATTAAGTAACCCAAGTTTGGGCAGGATAACGTCTGCCGAGTCCCCTAGTATTACATAGATATATGTAAGGTTTGGTTTTCACCGTAAAACGATTTGAATGGCTGAATCAATATAAGTTGATATATACCCCAATCTGTTCGGATAATCGACGCTCTACGATATTATAATAAATTAGATGTACTTGTAATCTGAATCTATACCTCATTATTAGAGCAAATGTTTGGATATTAAATAAAAATATGAGACTAAACTTATATTGTTTTATTAAAAAAAAAACATTATTCTTAAGAAATTTATTGATAAAAACAAAACTAAACAAAAGCGACAATTACGGAAGACCGCATAACACCGAATTATACATTCCTTAAATGTTGTGTATTTACAAATTTTGGTAAGATAGATGATAGGTGACGTCATAAGGACCCAAGCCCCCCCCCCAACGTACCCCTTGTCATACAATGTCACAATTTGATGACCCCCCTCCTCCCCCCTTAACGTGTGACGTAATTTATGGATGATCCCTTTCCCCAATGCCAGTTACGGTTCGTATATCTAAGACAAAGTGCATGCCTATTTTCTGTAAATGAAATATATGCAATTTAGAGTGTTTCAAGTAAATAAACTTATAAATTCATTAAAATCAACCTTCCTCTTACACCATTCTGTTTATTGTCGAAAACGGCATTAAAATCCGCTCCGTAGTTTAAAAGATAAATACCATCTGATAAAAACCAACAAGTACTTTGACCTGACGAATGAGCTCACCAAAAACGGTTACAAATTTTATACTCGGTAGAGGTGGGAGCGAGTGGTATAAAAGCAATATCCCTATACAACCTACCAAAAGACCTTGGCTTGTCAAGAACTATCATAAGTTCTCTATTAGCAAGGACATCTAAATCCGCACTAGTAGGATCATACCAGATTTGGCTAGGCATGAGTGGGAACACTGGCAGTGTAGGTGAGTGTTAGTGATCACTAGAAAGAATACCTGGATCCACAAATCCTGGGTACTGCAATGGTTTCTTCACCTGCAACGCGATGGACCCGGCACTCGCACGGTAAATCCATGGAATACTAAGAAATTCATTGCACAGTCAATAAGTTAGGTTGAGTTTCATTTGAAAAAAAAAGGAAAAAAAATATTAATATTAAAGCACTGCAGTCTTACAATATATACCGAAGAAAACTTATCTTCTAAACTAAACTATAGGCTTAAAAAAAATGGCCAAAAGCGCCTCAAGACACGCTTATATAGGAGGATTCCGCATCTGATACGCTATAAACGTATTTGTTAAATAACTCCAAAAGTTGTTGTCCGATTTCGTTCAGAATAATTTTCCTAATGAGTTTTTAGCATGATAATTTTATTTATTGTATCAGAAATTTTTTTCTTTGTATCATTTTTTTGAGCTTTTTTTCATAGAAGTTTAGCACCCCCTGACACATTTTAAATAACACAAATACTCCTACAATTTGGCAGCGGCGACCAACAAATATAGATAATTTTTGGCCGGCGTCATACGGACTTCCGTCAAATCATCAAAATTTCTCACACATCCTACTTAGTGTTAGATATATTGCTAGTTTGCGTATTGCTAAATAGCATATTATGAAGTATGAACTTTCAAGAAATCAGTAGATAAGGAATGAACATTTTTAGCTAGATATATCATTAAGTAAACATGGAATAACCAAAACGGGAGTATCTGAATGAATGAATGAATGAAGGTTTAAGCTGGTATATCTTATATCATATATTCCCTAACACAAACAAGTTAACGGAACCTAGTACATTTAGAAAATTGTTTAAATGGTGAGTACATAAAAAATACTATGTTTGTTACGAGGATTCGTCTGCAACAACAGTCATCTACTGACGATGCTGTATGGATTCACTACAAATACACTCGCGTGCAACTGAATCGACTCAAAACACGTATTATAAAGATTGATAACAGTTTGACCGTATTTATTTTAAAAGTTTTGACATCATTTATTTGAGAATAATAATCAAGCTTTCGATTAAAAAAAGTTTTATGAAAATAGGAGAAGCTGTTTTCCTAAACAAAAACTTCTTTGTCTCTGTACGGGCTTGAGTCGATTCAGTTGCACGCGAGTATATATATAGCGTAGAGATGAAAACGGATAAAAAATGTGCATTTAGTACATAAAACGCGGTATTGGTCGGTTCGGGAACAGATGCATTGGGCGCCGGCGCGCGCGTATTACAGGGGGAGGGGGGCCAGCTATAAATATAGTCAAACCAGATAATAATAAAAGAACTTTTAAAAATATTATATCAATTAATAAATTATTAAACCACTCTCCTCTATCTAGAGCTAAACCAATCCACTCCTTTCCCGCAAAGGCGTCCAAGTCGTCGCGCCACCTCTTCATACGATAGATTATAATCGTTACTTCATCCCAGTATAAATCACGGTCCAAAACACTTATAAAAAAAACTTCTGTTTACCTATTATCGACATTGAACTCACCTACCTGGAGAATATAAAATGGTGTTTATTACTATACCTACACAAAACTCGTTACCTCTTGTGTCCTTGTCGCCACTTGTCTCTGACATAACGATTGCACACCTACGAACATACACAGTCGAAAACCTCGCGGTCGTCAAAAATAATTTATAGAAAAATGGCTTTTAAGGTAAGGGACTTAGGAAGGTAAACAGGTTGCACGTGTTTTATCAGTTATCAGTAATTTGCCGTCGAATTCGCTAGCAATGAACGTAAGATATAATCAAGATGAACCTTAGATGCAGTCTATTAGGATTAATCGTACAGTTGATTCTGTAATAACAACTGCACTGTATAAGGAAAACTTTTATAGAACTTCCGATTCTTAATGGGTAACCACAAATTAAGTATCAATAACCAATATTTTATTAATTATTCAAGAAACTAGCCGACGCCTGCTTTGTCCGCGTATTGATTGAAAATCAAAGTCAAAATCGTCATCGTTTATTCATCACTTATTTATTCATCGTTTATTTATCACTTTTTTGAGCACTTATGAACGTCATATGTATAATATTATTATTTCTAATTATTATTATAATTTGGTGATAAAATTTACGACTTAAATGATAAGTTTACAAAGGTTTCTCGCGCCGTGCAATGAGAAGAGCCCGCAACAAACTCGGTCTGGTAATTTCTTTTGTTATCACAATTTAAATATGTACAACGTTGCATTCCGAAAATCACACCAAAGTGTACATCTGGTTGAGATTCAATGTAGCTGTTAGATGCATATGAAATCCC
>JANCMC010006236.1:0-14441 GCA_024363005.1 Charaxes varanes
TGGTGGCGGATTCGATCTCGCCACGCATGCGACTGCGAGCGAAGCGGGGGCTGGTTTTGAGGGTTCCCTAGTACTACAAGTAATCCGTATAGTTTCGCTCTGTCCGTCAATCTATCTGTCCGTCAGTCTATCCGTTCGTCCGTCAGTCTATCTGTCCATTCGGTGCCTGCTGCCTGCTCGTCTGCCCCCTTGTAACATAAAAAAAGACAATATTCATTACGCAAATATCAGTAAACTGCAGATAAATGAATACACAGAATTTGCAGCTTTAACAACAATTACCTATCATTAATTCCGTCTGATTCAAACATTACGGTAATCAGTGATATTTGCTACACGAAATAGCGTACTGACGGTTCGAACTCTGCATAGCTTTACATAAGCTTTGGCGGAATGCCAAATAAGCGATGCGTACCGCAGAATCAGAGCTAAAGCCTCCCCCATACATGTGGAGTAAAACTAGACCAACCAATCGAACCAATGAACCAACTATTCAACCAAACAAACTAACCAAACCAACCCATTAAACTAACCAACCAAACCAACTAACAAAACCAACCAACCGACCAAACTAGCTAACCCAATTAACTTTTTTTTTGACGCTGGGAAATGCTATTACGCGCTGCGGTCCGGGGGGCAGGAGCGTGTGAGTCGCTGGCCGAATACCAGAATACCCCCTAAAACCCAGAGGGGTCCTCGTCATTCTTAAGTAGGGGTATCATAGGCTCATTTGTCACAGTCTACTATGACACCACGGATATAACTAGCATTATAATATAGTATCTTAAGGAAGGGGAAGGAGGTGAGCTTGTTTTCGCCTCCTGTTTCCCGTTCGCCTCTCTTTAACTCAACAAACCAACCAACCAAACCAGCTAACCCAACCTATACAAAGATTTAGTGAATTAGTGTATGTGGTGACGATGTCTGTACTTTGTATCAAAATATGTTTAGTCATTGATTATAACCTTTGTAGAGTCTATCTCCTGATGATGCTTCGGTGTCGAAGCGAAACGTGCGTTGAGGCACATCGAAAAGTCGGTGTAGTGCTGTGCTGTGGTGGCGGATTCGGTGGTGTAGCTTTCGGGTTGCAGCATTGCACCGATTTTCCCTCGTATTCATTCGTAGATAAAAGCAAAGTAATTTAGTTCTCATGCATTTCATGGATTTCCGCAAAGTAACGCCTGATTCTATCAATTATATTAAGTATGTTAATATATATATTCCATATATCATTTATTTGATTTCATATATCATTTATGATCTTTGCATGTTCAACAATTACACTCATTTCTGTCAGCTCGCTTCTGGAAGGTTCCTGAGTTTGCAGGAAAATATTTATTTCAACACATGAATTTCTATGTAATACGTTTAAAATTGATTTTAATGATTAGTTTCTAGTATAGAAAATTTACTTTAAAATGTTTTAAATATTCTTCACTTCTTTTTACAGTTACTTTTCTCTACCACCGTGGTTGCATAGGTTTGCACCTCCCTGCATTTACATAAAAATTTTGGGGAAAGGTATAGCCGATTTAAAAAATGGAACTCATGCGGATATAAGACTCGCGCTCAGAATCTTAAGCCGACTGATCGGTGAGGAGATATTTCAAGGGCACAAGAAAGCGGAATGGTACGCGGAGAAAGCATTGATTCTGGAAAAATTCATGAAAAGACCAGAAGAGGTAACTCTAAGCTAACTATATATTTACACCACTTTATTAAAAAGCCTCTAGGCCACCGGGAACTCTCACAAACCGAATGAAACGCAAGAACAATTTGACTGGCCCGTTGGCGTAGTGGGCAGTGACCCTGCCTTCTGCTCCGGGTATCGAGGGTTCGATTCCCACCTCGAGTCTGCGTGTAATATCTATATGTATGTATTTATATTATGTATGTACATCTAAAAAATTTTTTTTTGTATATAACAGGCGTCTTATACCTATAATACAGGCATTAAGTTGTCTATCTTAGGAGCAGATGTCCGTGTGTCATATAGTCCTATGTAGTTATTTATGTACATATATTTAAAATAAAAATAGATAGATAGGAGTAAAGCATGGGATAGAGTAAAAGAAGATAAAGGTAGATGGAATGCAGAAAAAGAATGTGGATAGTACTGTCATGGACGATGCACTGAGAGTGACAATAGCAACAAGGGTTATTAGGGGTTGCGTTCCCTTGGTAGATCTGACCAGTTATCGAACAGATAAAAGGTCTAAAGAATATGTCATTATAAACTAAACTAGCTGATTCTCGTGACTGTGACCGTCCGTGTACAGTTAAATTTGCCTGTTGATCTCCTTATTCTGTCGCTATCTAAATATCTTTTCTTAGCAGATACCTACTAACTATAGACTAACTCCCTGCTCCTGCGGTTTTTGAGATTTCATGTTAGTTAACGTTTCGCTTACCGACAACCAGAACGACAAACAACCAACAGGATCAAATGGCATCGTTACAAAGAAATATGTATATTTTTTTCACTAATTGCATTCATATGACTATATATACCAGTGTGTCCCAACCTTTTTAGGTACCTTAACATTTCTAAAATTTTTATGCCCCCCATAGATAATTTTTATCCTCTAAAAATTGTATTGTTATCTTAATAAATATAAATGATAAGCTTCAGGAAGTTATTTTGATAACGTCAAATGAAATTATAACCTAATAATTATTAATAGCATTTTTTTTTAAGAATTGGCCTTTTTTATTAAATTTGTCACCAATATTTGGCATTGCATTTAAATAACCCAAAGTGAAAGGGTTAAAGTTCTTTCGATTGGAAGGGGTCACGAACCCCAATAACGGTTACGACGAGTATAGAGAGACCTTTCGCTTTTATATACATAGCTGATATTTTTCAGGCTGCAAAAGTGTTGTTAGAAGGTTTTGATGCTGATTTACCATCGGATGATGAAGACTTATTGTGTCCAAGGGCATGGAAGCTGGCACATCGGAAAACAAAAGCCATCAGTACGGCCTCGAAGGGAATGTTGACTGCCATGTGTGCAGTCATCAACAATAACGTACTAGAGAAAAACGTAACAGAGAAAATATTTAAGGGCAGGCACGTGTACAAGCAACCTATGGAGTGAGTACTTACGTTACTTACATTTCATCTCATTTTCCGTTTCCTTTCATTTTCTTTTTATTTCATTTCGTATTTATTTCATTTTTATTTCATTTCACTTTCTTTTCATGTCATTTCATTTTTATTTCATTTCAATGGGGTTAGTACTGATTTAATAGTACCAGAGAGATGTTTCTTACAAGTCTTTAGTACAGTATTGGTACAATAATTTCTTAATCTGTATTTGAATTCACTCAGTCTGTAACGAAAATTACTCAGTATGTAACTCTTCGTCATAATTAAGGTTGAGTTTTTGTATGCGTACAATAAGTTACCTTAATCAGCGTACTAGATGTATCCCGCGACTGAGCTCGTGTGATGAGTTCAGTGATTTTCTTAAAATTTGAGGGTTTTTATTTTTTCTTAGGGAATTCTTATTATTTAGCTAAAAAATCAGTAGCCGGTGTTATCCCTTGTAAACTCAGCTATCCACCAGTGTAAGTGCCGTCCAAATCCGTCTAGCCGTTTTGGAGATTACCTGGAACAAATAGATAGACAGCCATACCTACAGTCAAACTGAAATGTGTGCAAACTTGCGTTTTTGCTATATATATGCGTCGGCCATCCATATAACTTAGGAGTATGAAAAATAGCTAATAGTCGATTCTCATACCTATTGAATATGCGTATAAAATTTCATAAAAATCGGTCAGGCTGTTTCAGAGGAGTACGGTAACTAACATTGTGACACGAGAATTTTATATATAACATTTTATGACTTGATCTTTCCTGCTTGTCGTAAATTTCCTCAAAATAACCTCTGATTCTATCAATTGTTACAGTAACTATGGAAGTAAGGGTAAACTGAAGTTTGAGGTGGTCACTGCAACTGAGAGGATGGTGATGAGCGCTGAGGAGTACTGCATCTATCACTACAAGAATGAAACTAGGTGCAAATATACTCAAGGTATTAACTACGTCTTAAGCCCTCGATAGGATAGATTGGTCTAAGGCCAAACACAAGCAGGAAGCCGTAATCAAAAAAATTTGGGTAGTTTTTTTGATTACATTAGAATTCTCTTTACCGACCAACCTTATACCAAAGCAACTTAACTACACAATGTAAGGCCACACTTCCTTTTTTTTTTAATTATTTTTTTTATTTAAAGTTCACAAAACTGATATTCAATTATTCACTGTATACATGAAAATATTCTTAAAATCAAGGTTAGAATTGATACCTTATAAATGTGAACCTAACATGCTTCACAGAAATTTATAAATAAAATATATAAAAAGTGTTATTGTCTTTACATGTAATTTTATGGAAATTTGGTCAAATATTAAGTACCTATTTATTTCATAATTATAAGAATCTAGTATCGACTACTCTCCATAAGTATTCTAAGTGTCTCACCAGTCACCTATCTATATAAATAATATATAATTTCGAATTTTCTGAACTGGACCGAAATGAAGTGGTCCCACATGGGAAGCATTAGCTGTAAAATAACAAAAGAATCATCAGACTCGGTTCAGCCGCTCAAAAGTTCTGAGGTAACTAACGTAAAAAAACGGTCAAATTGAAAACCTTCTTTTTTGTGATGTCCGTTGAAAAGACATACCTATAGTATTTCAACTCTTGTTTCTTTGTAAGTATTTTTGAATTGTCACATCAACTCTCTACTTTTTCAGGTGGACATTGGGAGGGCAGAATTGTGAATACTATCTTCTTTTTACTATTTTGGGACATCATCTACGCCCAAATGCGTGGAGTCCGAGGATTGTTCCTGTCACACTATCAGAAATATCCTCTGGATTTGTTCTGCGACACTTTCTATTCGGCCAGAAAGTGCCTAATAATGGACAGGTTGCTGGAAATTGAGGGATCTACGACAGAAGCCATGGTGGAAAAGATGGAAGCCACGTGGACCAGCAGACCCGAATGTGTGTACCCGTGTTGCTTGAAATTTCTTTTTCCTCCAGCCGATCTATCTGTATTATAATTTCTTAGCATTCCATGGATTCACCGTGGGGGTGCCAAGTCCATTGTGTTGCAGAGGAAGGGACCATAGCAGTGAGTGGGACTTGTGATCCAGGTGCAGGTTTAAGGGCACTCTTTCTAGTGGCCACTAACACTAAACTTTTTTTTCAATGACCTCTAATTTAGAATCCAGATGTAACATACATTGGGTGAAAAAATGTCAGCCATATTCTATTTTTATAATATAACCGCAACGACTTCTAAGTGGCATTTTATAATTTTGTTCCGTTTTGAAAGGAATTAATTGAGATTCCGAAAAAAATTGCCAAAATAGTTTAACAGTTATCTGGTAGTGAAAGTCCGTCGAAATAGGTACAGCCTCTTCTGAGGTTGTCCGTAATAAATAGAAGGACAGACAAAAATATTTACGTTATATTTTTGGATTTTTGTTATAGGTATCGTGTATATATTCAGTTGAGTTTAGTAAATGAATTTAGTTTCGAAGTTACAATCAAGATGCTTAAGTTTTATTTATTAGTCGCAGAAAACAGCTGGTATACTAGCTATTCCCTTTGACTTCGTTCGCGTTGGTTGCCAACGAATGGCCCTATAGCTAAATTCGACTTAGCGGAGGTCTTCTAAGTGAAAGCTATGTCCCTGTCAAATTTTATTTTTGAATCATCCATAAATTACGTTACTCCTTAATAAGGAGGAGTGGATCACCAAAATGCAATATTGTGTGACTCTTGCCAGTCGCTTCCAGTTCCCTCCTGTTACCACTTTTAGTCTTAGCCAGTTTCTACAGGTACATATAAATTTTTTGGCTTTCATGCTTTTATGCCAATATACATATGTACCGACTAAAAATAAATATATATTTTAATTAGATAATAATATATTAAACTAGTTGTTAGCCAGACTTTGCCCGCGTAAAATTAAGTGAAAAAAAAAGATTCGATCTTAGAGTGACGATCTATGTATAGTCCATATAGCCTTCCTCGATAAATGGGTTATCTAACACTGAAATATTTTTTCAAATACACTAGTAATTCCTGAGATTAGCGCGTTCAAGCAAGCAAACAAACAACCTATTAAGCATTATATATTTAAAAAGTATAGTATCTAGATAATTAATTGACGTCTTACAGTACGTAATGTACGTATATGTGGTGTGTGCAGAAATGTAGTCAAAAAGATTTTCAATCGCATAAAAATCTGAGGCTTTGCAATATGGGTCGTGCAATAAAAAAAATCGGTCATACGAATTAAGCTCTAATTTTTTTTACCCACTCAACGCAAAGATGCATCATATTAAACACATTAAATTTCGAATAAATTTTAAATGTTATGCAATCATATAGTATTGTATCCAAGTAGTTTAGTTGATGTATTTGTGGGGTGTGGCGCCGGATGCTGAAATACAAGTTTAACTTAGTTCGGCAGCGGATGCTCAATATTTTTCTACTATTTATGTATGTATTGTAACATGTTTTTGCATACATCCAGTGATTTACTTTTTTGAGACAATAAACTTTTATTATTATTACTATAATTTATTTAAATACCTTATTCTAAATACATTTTTAAATATTAATATAAAAATATAAACATTTAAAAATATAAATGACCGCCGGCAGCGGGGCAAGGACCCAAGCAACCGGTGGTTAGGGCTCCAGATTGAGAAACTTCCTCACAATACGTGCCATGTCTATATTTGATAGTCTTGTTGAGGTAAATATTCATTTTTTCCTATTTTTTGTTAATATAGTGGTTTTTAAATCAATTTTGTTTGTTGTGAATTTATTAAATTCAGAAAATGTAAGACAAGTTTATCCCCTTTTATCACTATAGTAGAGATTGTTGGCTGGACGAAATTCATCCAGAAATTTTTAAATTTGCGTACCCTTATTTTTTCTTAATTTGCGTAAACTTATTTAAGGTTATACACAAAGTTTTTATTCACAGAACAATGATATTTGACAGTTCTATCATATTAACTATCATAATTAATAAAAACCAATGTATAGTAAAATATATACATGTGTGCGTAAATTGTTTGGCATTGGTGTGCGTGAGATTTTATTTCAATAATTTAATATGTTTGTACTGTGTAGTTTGTATAAATATTAGCCTTTGCACACCATCTTCTACATAAACTATAGACATGCCAAATTTCACATTCCTCTTCCAATCGTGCAAATTGTATTAAAATGGTAAATTTTTGCTTCTTGTATTAATATATGGTATTAATAGATAAATAGTAACCATTTACACTGGTAATATGATTTTTGAACGACATCATTCAGTAAACATTTTATTATTTGTTTTTTATGGGCATATAAACAGACAGATCTGTATGGTCCATGTTTTAATTTTGTAATCTGTTGGTACTGCTTTTATATTTATTGTGTACACCGCCTAGATCTACTTGTTAATGTAAGGTAGAGCAGAGACTTCTAGCACAAGTAATATAAATTACTTAAAAGGAGTTCTCCAGCTGTAATATGTAAGCTTACAACTGGAGAATAGAAGTTATAGAAATAGATGATTTTTTCATTTTATTTTATAAGGTACGGTTTAAAGTCATAAATCAAAGCGGATCCTCCAGTAGAGAGTGTAATAGTTTCTTATATATATTTTTTAATTAGTTTATACTGTCCCACTTAACAAAAGTTTTTTGTAAATATAAAGTATGCTTTATGCGAAAGATTTAAATACGATAAAAAAAAAACTACATCTTATAAATGTCAATGCAAAATACTTTTTATGCTATGCATAATAAGGCACGTTTTATATTTTCTATTTACATTTATTTACAACATAATATGTATGGTTTTATGTAGGTAAGATATCGAATAAAAAACCGATAATGTTATAATTACTGCATATATTATGGTTACAGTCTAGTCTTTTGAAAAGAGTTTTATGTGCACTTTCAAATTTGTGACCTCGTATTCTGACCCTCGTGCCACCATATTAGTAAAATTGTACCTATAAGCAGTTTTTTGACAATATCTTCTTTCCGACTCATTTCCAAACTGTACTTACTACTTACTTACTATAGATCTGGGTCCGTAATGACCCCTACGGCGAGGCAAGCGAAGCGCGAGGGCACTACCTAACAATTTTTTCTTGAAACACTAACGTTTTTTAAACCTTCGTAATGGATTGGATTATACCAGATAAACAAAATTCTCTCTAACTATTTATGAAACTAGTAGTGAAGTTATTAAACGTATACCTAAAGTTTCAATTGCATAGCTCTTATAGTTTAGATTTTATCGATATCTAAAAAAAACCTCGATCATCAGTGACTCAGTGTCAAAATCGGGGCTTTTTACGTGTCACTAAAATCTATTGCCAATTTTCAAAACTCCCGGAAAACTTTTAATATAAAGTACCAAATGACTGGACTATTATTCACTCGGGGGTTATCGATACATCCCCTCCACGTGAGCTCTGTCAACCATACTCACTAAAATGAAACCAGCCAACCAACTAACTGTTTGGTCATCGTCTTCCGAACGGCGGAGGTATATACGTTTTTTTTTTTTTTTTAATGTGTTAAGCGGGCAAACGAGCATACTTCTCGAGTACCGCAGAAAACCACGGTTTACATACTTTGTTATTCGATAAATCCAGAATGAGTGTTATAAATACATAATATTAAATTATAACAGAACTGGAGCAAATTGACACGGCGATATTCCATCGTATTGGCCTCATTTTATTATTGGCGTACAATAAACCTCACGGTTAGTGTATATGGTTGGAAATAACGAACCTTTGAGAGATTATCATTAGCAAGTTCGAATAAAAAAGGGTTGAGGTTTTATAAAGAGAAGGCTAGGAATAATTTTGATATAAATAATATTCTGGTGCCTCCATCAACTGAGCATAGCACTTTTGCTGCGAGTGGAGGCGACATTACCACATTGGATCGCGATCAATTTATTCCTCCGGTGAGCTTTTGATGAATTAATAATAAGAAGTTATTTGGTTAGTGTTAGGTTTATAAGTTAGTTAGTTAGTGATTGTATCTATTTATTACTAGCGGACAGATGTCT
Source organism: Charaxes varanes (assembly GCA_024363005.1). Lineage (NCBI taxonomy): Eukaryota > Metazoa > Arthropoda > Insecta > Lepidoptera > Nymphalidae > Charaxes > Charaxes varanes. The sequence goes on from JANCMC010006236.1 coordinate 9,125, forward strand.
TGCCCGATTTAGGCTCTTCTCTTATTAGCCAATTATCCAATCTTCTTTATGTTTTATCAATAAAACGTGACACTGGCCGAATGTTTTATGAAATAATTATTTTACATCGCAGGCAAAAGTTCTAATGCCGGAGCCAGGTATAGTTCCATTGGAATGATAATTTTGATGATCATGTCGTGTGGTCGGGGACTAGTGCAGCTGTGCAAAGTTTGGTAACCTTCAAGGAAAAAAATGTACAAACATTTCGAGCTATGATTGGCTCCGGCATAAAACGAACGTCATCTATTTGAAATATCAAACCAATCTGCATTTTTTAGTATTTTTAAATAATCTTTCGGTTGTTCTTTTCTTTTAAACTTTCCCAGAAATAGAGGGAATAAAAGAAAACAAACAGAATTTGTTTTTAAATTCAGGTCCAACGGTTTTCGAATTTTAACGAGGCTAACGAACAACTATTGAATATTATTTATACAGAAGATTTACACTACATATATCGATACCACCCAACGTGTAATGTTCAGGCGTTATTTTGCGTTACTTTAAACATGACATGCATGACAAACTAAACTACTTTGCTTTAATCTGCGAATGAATACGAAGGAAAACCGTTGTAATGCTGCAACCCAAAAGTTACACCACCGAATCCGCCACAAAAACACATCACTACACTGAATTTCCGATGTGCCTCAACGCTCGTTTCGCTTCGACACCGAAGCTTCATCAGGAGATAGACTCTACAAAGGTTATTCATAAAGCGATTAGTAAAAACACAGCATACAATTTATATATCAGGTACGCCCACCACATTAGCGCTACCTTCAAACATTCTAAGCAATGGCGAGCTTGAGACGACAAAGTAACGCCTGATTCTATCAATTATTCGTATAATGTTTACAAAATCCTTGAATGGTCCCATAGACAAATTATTTTTTTTTATTTGCTTACTCCAATTTTAATTATTTTGACATGTATCTTGTATACATAACGCGATCTACACTATGTATAATAAAGAAGTATCCAAAAGCGTCGTGTCAAAACTCGCTTTTATAGATAGAAGGGTTCCGTATTCCGTTCCGCGATAAAGGTACTTGTTAAATAACTTCAAAAGTTGTCCAATTTTGCTATAATTGTTTTCCTAGTGAATTTTTAGCATGTCCTATTAATATGGAAAAATTCAAGCCTCTTCACGTAATAGTTTGGAAATCCTAGGGAAGCTCCACCTTGCGGGCAGATGGACGGACAGAGTGAAATTATAAGAGCCCCTTAAAGGACTACGGAACCCTAAAAAGAAAAACTTAAAAATCTGTTTTGGATAGAAATAAGTTATGTGTAATTCGATAAACGACTATCGCTCGACGTTTGAGAAATTCCTAATTTCCCATCGGCATAAGTTGTGTGACTTTAAATCAGCGTCGGAAGTCAAATGTACCTTTGTGCCGCATTTTCAAGCTTTAAAATGAGCTTTTTATTCCTTACCACATTCGACCTTCTAAAAATATTTGTTTGATACTATTCTTTATTAGAAGTGGCGCCATGCTTATAGCCGAATTGGGCACTTCCGGATACCAGTACCTCTTTCTTACATAAGATCGGCGTGAAGTGGCGGCAATGCTATTTCATCAAATGATGGTATTGTTGTCGCGTTTCGTTCAATTTGTGAGATTTCCCGGTGGCCTAAACTCGTCATTAAAGGCCGGCAACGAATCTGCTTGCCTCCTGGCCGAGATGTTCATGAGCGTCAGTACTTAGCGGCCTGCTGCCTGCTCGTTTGCCCCTTGTAGCATATTTAAAAAAAATCTCGAAAACTGCGCAACCTACAAAGATGAAGCTTGGCAAGGACGTAGCTTATAGTTGGTAGAAATCCTCTAAGAAAGGTATCTTCGATAAGGCCATTCTTAGGAGGTCTAAGGGCACTCGTAATTTTATGCAGACGTAGTCACGGAAACATATTCGTCAAAATGACATTAAGGCTGGATAGCTCATCTGTGAAAAGGGGGGCCCGAACTTCGCATAGTCCTCAGTTCCTAAGAAGGCTTCGACTAACCTATCGTCGAGTCCTATCACAAGTTCAGGCTTCTAAGCCTACACGGAGAGATCATAAGAATTATAGCAGAATATCCGAAAGTATTATTGTTCATAAGAATTCATTAAGCGAACTTTTTAAATCTTACATATTATATAATAATACTGGGGAGGTCGTAGCTTAATTAGCGGTCGGCATTTGAATCGATCGTTAGGTTAAGCAGTTCTTACCAAGGCCCGGTGATAGATGGGTGACCCATTTTAACACTGGTTGTCAAAATCCGACCTCCTCCGTGTTTCGAAAGCACGTAAAACAGTGGGCCCCGATTAATGTCATCGAGTGTGATTGTAGAGATTTCGGGGTTCCGAGGATGATGTCAGACGGCATTCGGTCATCTTAACTCACCCCACGGCAGTTTGTAGGCGAATTTCGAGCAGCCGGCGATCTCTAGTATTGATTATAAGCGCTAGACCGCCACTTCGATTTACACGAGGAATTTATCGAATTAAAACTGTCTTTTTAGGGTACATGTGCATTGTGAAATTATAAGGGTTCCCTATATAATTTCGCACTGTCTGTCCGTCCGTCTGTCTGCCCTTAAGCCTCCCCCCTCCCTCGCCTAGCATTTCCAAACTATTAGACGTAGAGACTTGAAAATTTTCCATGTTGATAGAATATGCTAAAATCTCACTAGAAAAATTATTCTTTACGAAATCGGACCACAACTGTTCAAGTTATACAACAAATACGTTTATAGCGTATCAGAAACGGAACACTTCTATTTAAGCGTATCTTGACACGCTTTTGGCCATTTTTATTTATTTTTATTTAGTTACATAGGAATCCATTTTTTTCAAGCATACATATTTAAAAGGTATATCTAATATTACCGCTTTGCACTCCTACTAAGCTTAAATTAAAGGCTGGTGTTAGGGGTGGGTGCAATAATACTCCAGCGGCGTTGGGGTTGAAATCGGGTACCTTGCGAATTTCAAACTAATCCTTCTAAAGTTGAGCTTTTGAGGCTCTGATTACTTACTCTTAAAGCTTGTATCACACGTCCATCAAGTGCCAAATCACTCTGGGTGCCCACGAGGATTAAAGGTGCGTTCACACCGGCCACCGCTCGCGTCCACCGCTCTGCCACTGACCGAAACGTCTCCGGGCGCACCACGGAGAAACACAGCATGAGGACATCGGTGCCCGGGTAGCAAAGGGCGCGGAGCTCGGACATGGAGTCCTGAAAACAATGATTTCATATAATTAATAGAGTATCGATTTCATTTTATTTGTGGGGAATAGCAAAAATATTCGCGAGAAACAACTGCAACAATAACGAAAAGACTATATTAACCCAAACGATTATCCCGGGCCTGCCCGTTTCTTCGGTTAATCTTCAAACAACTGACCCAATTTTGATAAGATTAAAGATAACTAAGTGTTTATAAATACGTTTAGATTTTCGCAACATTTTAATGTTAAGTACACAAAGCTTGTAAGAATTTCTTAAACAGTAGCACAGGGGAGCCCGTGATGATAAATTTGTAGTCACTAAAGCGTTGTGGGGATCTATTAGCCTACGTAGATTAGGTGCATGAACGATAAATCTTATGTTGGAGTAAGATCATGATGTTAATAACACCTGGAACGTACGATTCACACGTTATGGATGGATGGCTGGTTAAAGGCTACAGTCAGGGTCCTAAAGAACCCACCTATATTAAGAGTTCTTTTTTGGTGGTTGTACTTTACAGAGTGCAAGGATACCCCTATATGGTTTTCTGACAAGCTCGAGTATTGCGCATAATCCTCTTTTCGGCGTCCCTACCATAGGCCATTTTATTACAAAAATATTCAATATTTTTATATAAAGTTTGACAAACATAAAATAACCCTAATACGTTTATACCATCACAAAATTAAGGTCTCTAGGGTGAAAAATATTCTACTTTTTACTAGTTCTTACACCAAATCTATTCGCCCTCGTTTATGATACTGTACCTTGACTTTTTTCTCTTGTCTCTACTCTCATGACCACGGTGCAATCAAGTGGGACGTTTTATCGATGGTTCATATTAGATACTCATCATATGTACCGGTGTAGAGAAGGTTAAGGAATAAACAGTAGTCGGCATTTGAGTTGATCGCTAGGTCAAGTTGCTCGTGCTGCGATCGGATGATTTATGGGTGACCCATTCTAGCACAGGTTTATATTAGATATCCGACCTCCTCCGTGTTTAGGAAGGCACGTAAAACAGTGGGAAACGATTCATGTCACTTTGTGATATTAGTCGTAAGGTTGTAGAGATCGTGGGGTTCCGAGGATGACGTCAGCCCTTCTTTTATGTCACTCTCCCCTGTCTCTTGCCAGTCGCATCCAGCTACCTTACAAAACAGTTATACATACATACCATCAATAAACAAAATCTGAAAAATCTTATAATACAATTGAACCAGGAATACTCACTTGTTTTGTATCATCGGTAGCAGAAGCATATTGATGGATTCGATGGTGTAACCGAAAAGGGCTAAACGTTTGTCGCTCAGTCCCCCTATGGCCCCGTTGACACAACCATTACGTAGAGAAAGGTCTTGCGTTGAAACAGATTTGTGAATATCCTCCATAGTTATCTGAAAACAACCAAATTTTTCATGGTTTTAAGAAAAGAATGCAAAGTAATTTTCATTTTTATTAATATTTTTTTCTAGTTTTAAGGATGGCACTGACTCCTGAAATACCCATAACTTTTTTTAATTAGCCTATACTAAAGGCCTCCCCTTTTATAACCATACCTTCCTTTCCTGACCCATTTGAATCCATTTCTTTAACAATAACTTAATCAATATATTTGTTCTTAAGAAATCATCCTACGTAGTTTGGATTTGGACTGACGGAAATAGTTCTTACAAATATTTGATTAATTTTCTGTGTCTTCTATATTAGTAATCGTTTACAGGGTTGTCAAAGAGCGGCCACCATGTACGCGACATCAGGCAGCGCGGCTAGAAGGCTGGGCTCTGCCGCACGGGCGCGTACCAGCCTCGCCCCGGGAAGATTCCAGAGGTGGATGCTCGATGTGCGCGTTGCGTCATTTGTTCACGAGTGAGTACTATTTTCATCTCATAGTTTAGAGTTGGTAGGAGTGGGATGTTTTAGAGGTAGCGCCACGCTTGTAGCCGAATTGGGCCGGCGCGTCCGGGTACCAGTTCCTCTTTAACACATGAGATCGGCGTGAAGTGGCGGCAATGCTGTCACGTCAAGTGATGGTATTGTTGTCGCGTTTCGTTCGGTTT
>JANCMC010006250.1:0-10549 GCA_024363005.1 Charaxes varanes
AATTAACGTATCTCTCTGTGATGTTTAATTAGCCTTTTTTAAGTTCTTAATGTTACTATCCATTCCGGTAAATAACAATTTCTAAAATGTTCTCCGTCTCAAATTTGATTTTTAATTAATGCCAATGACCTGCTCATAAGTTTTATATTTCTGTCTGTCTAGAATAATCTCCTTAAGGGCTTTTTCGATTTCGATAAGTTTTTAACTGATTAATAGGTATAGATAAGGCTTAAAGACTATTTTAAATCCCGAGAACATTTAGGTACACGCATGAAAATTCTTAACACTGATATTTCCTCACCGCTAACGACCCAGCATTCGTTGGCTCGCTTGATGAGGAAAATCAAAAAATGTCAAAAACCGATCGCAAAGACATCTACTTAGAATCTTAAACATATAGAAAGAGATGCGGACGAAGTTACGCGATATTCTAATAATGTTACTTTAATGCTGTTTTCTTTAATTATTACTTATCAAATTCGGTACAAGGTTAACCACCGATATAAAGAGGTTTCAAGTTATAATCACTCGAATATGGTTATATTCGAAATTCAGGTTAAGAAATTCATAAAAAAAAACCATTTCAAAAAATTTTCTATAACCGTCATCAGCCATTACATCTTATTATTACAATCTATAGTATGGAAATGAATGTAAATCTTGAACTGAAAGTTTTTAATGTCTAACTCATAATAAGCAAGTACAATTAGAGGTATAATTAACTAAAAACACAGGGACAAACTCGGGGATCTAGTCTCTTAAACTACTATATTAACATATATTACTGTAATATAACTTGTGTCTTCGTCCGCGTTAAATTGACTATTTGCCTTCATAAAATCATCTTCGGATGTTTTTTATTAATTATTTAAAAAAAAATTATCAAGTCTTTCTCAACTTACAGGGCAAGAGACATGGGGATTAATTTAAACTAGAGTTGGCCAGCTGGTCGAAATTCGCCATTTATCGAGGAAGGCTTTAGGCTATTTATCATCACGCCAAAATTTATCACCTAACTTTAAACGTACGATGTTGCCCCCTTTTACGTCATGCTTCTCTTTCAAATTCTGTTATTTTTTTAAGGAAATTCAGAAATTATTTGATGTATGCGTAATATTCAGTTATCCCTCCAGTTAATGCCAAATGATAGCTCAGCGGATTCGGGTTTCGATCTGAGCCATTGAACTATTTAGGCTCTATTATAACATACAAAGATTTTACTTTATGACTCCTTTTATATGATTATATCCGAAGACAATATTCGTACAAATATATCATGCGGTTAATACGATTATTAATTTCATGCATGAAGAGTTTTGACGTGTAACACGTTCTTGTTATATTTTGTACAGTAGCAAAGCAGGCGGGTTAGTATATTTCAGTGGCCTTACAAATAGGTATCATATATCTTTTATATTGCATTAAATAAAGAAATAAAATATAATAAAAGTAAGATATATTTATTTTTGTTACATTTTTAAAATTTGACCCATCACCATTGAAATATAAATTAGGCGCACACGAAATAATTTTGCCTTCACCCAATACATATAATTTGACTATGAAAAGCTGAACAATAATAGTACCAATGTGCGCATGACTCAGATCATAGAAATTATTGATCTGAGGCGCATAACTTTATCGCTACACAAAAGTATTCTATATTACAACAATTAAATAGGCATTACTTATATCTTTACATTAACTAATGACAGTTATTGAAGTAATTGATCTGTCTCTGTTATCTACTTTAACAAACTACTACACAAATACCGATTAGTACCGACAATTTTCCCAATTATTTCTCTAAGTCGTTGCATATGAGACAGAAAACGTAGCAGATATGTAGTCGGTTACAATCTTTTATTAAGTTGTCTCTTCATGGTACCATATCATAGATTTCATATGTAAAGTTATATATCTTTCTGCATGTTACTTTATTTATATTAATGAAAGTCTTAAATTAAAAATATTAGGCAATTTTATTTGTTTCTGGAGAAACTTGTTCGCAACTATCACACTAGCTAGCTATGTACCTCCACAGGATGCTTTTAATTGAAGTTAAAGTTGCAATTGCACCACATTTAGTCGGAAAATTAAGCACAAATTGAAACGAAATTTATACCATCAAAAACAAAGATTGTAAAAAAAAAACAACTCTCGCAACTCAGTTCTTCTGCCGTAAAAGTTGTGAGATACATGTAATACCAAATCGGTTAATTTATTTAGTCCCTACTAAAGGGGGCTTCTGTCTTCAGTTATTACTCAATTAGTTAACGTAAAATCTTTTATCGACTGTGCCAATACTAAAAATCTTTATACTTTTTATAAAAATCAGATTTATGGGGCATTCGTCAGAAAATACAATGTATCTCACAATTAATACATTTATATTAATATTAAATAAGTTTCTTTATTGCGATTGCTAAGTCAATCTATTTTTTATTTAAATGAAAAGAATTTATTATATATTGGTATGGTCACTATAAGATGTTTTTAAGTCACTAGTTTCATATAAACATGAACAAAACCAAATTTGTTAGGTTTTGTCACAAAATAATTTCTTAGTATTTAATGAATTCACCGAACGGATGCAAAAAAAGAATCTAAAAAGTGACTAAATAATATTGCAACTCATATATGATGCTACATATAATGCGTAACCTTGCGATCGTACAGATAGCTTAAACATTTGGTACATAACCATGCAAACAAAAGTAGGGCATCAAACATCACATACAATTTTCAAAAATGCGAAGCTGAAAGGAATTAAAAAAAAATCATTAACTCTTCCGCTTGCTTAATACTCAGTAATACCGTAGCTCGTAACAAAACCTACGGTAAGCATTTTTGGGTCAGACCGGTTGATCCTACGTGTGGGAACCTGAAATGCATTAGTTGTAATTTTTTGGCTTTTATATTGTTTCTTTCCCCTTGCTTTAGAATGTTTTACGCAGATATAAGTAGATTCTAGAATGTGGTCTTCAAATGGATTAGTTATAATTTTTTGGCCTTAACATTGTTTCTTTCCCCTTATTTAAAAATGTTTTAAGTAGATCTAAGTTGATTCTCGAATGAGATCTTCAAATGCATTAGTTATAATTTTTTTTTTGTTAATCTGCTTTATCCTACGGCTTGGCAAAACCCTCCCCCGATGTCTCTATTAATAACTTTTTTTTTAATCTTCATCTGTTTGTAGGGATATCACGGTGAGGGAAGACCAATTCGAAGTCAATTAATCTGAAGTACCCACTATTTTAACACTCAAGCTCACCTCAATATCCGTTAATAGCACTTAGTTTTTGAATATCTTCTTCTTTTTCCTTTCCTTCTTCTTACTAGTTAAAGAGAGTTAGATTGCAGAGGATTTGGCTGTGGGACGAGTTAATATGACCAACTGCCATCGGATGTCGTCATCGGAACCCCCCCACAATTTCTGCAACCTCACGATTAATATCACTTAATAACATTAATCAGGTCCCACTGTTTTACGCGCCTTTCGAAACAGGGAGGAGGTTGGATATCAAATATAAACCAGTGTTACAATAGGTCACCCATCCATCACCCGGTCGGAGCTAGAGCTATTTAACTTAGCGATCGACTCAAATGACGACCACTGATTACGCCACGACCTCCTATTTGGTTTTAGCATATAAATAGTATTATTTATACTAAATTATAAATAAAACATAGAATATTTCCATAACCAGCTACCAAATTCCACGGGCGCGTAAACCATAGCTCTACCACGAGAGCGCGACACTCAATCGCTTGTTAAATTATACATGAATCGCCATCGCCGAAATACGACCACGCCTCGGCCCAGCCGGCGCCGCAATGACAAAACGTTTTTTTGCGATTTTCCAAATATCTACTTTTTGAGTGGGGTCAGTTTAGGACTAGGTTTGGGATATACTGATTATTTTTGAATTCCGTACGTGAAAATAAAAAAAAAAGAAAATTACTTTATATGAAGAATACTTTTTCTAGTATGTATATAGAATGAATAAAAAATTGTAGACCATTGAATTCTCTTATTGATATTATCTTACTTATGATAAACCATATGCAAATATACGCAGGTCGGAGTTTCGCGCATATTTAATGAAGCCGCAACGGGCATTGTAAAAGGAACTGGTGTAGCCGTTAGCAAAGCTCTTCAAGAAGCTTTCATTAAGGTAGACGAGGAAGGTGCTACCGCTGGAGCTTTCACAGGTAAACAATTTCTTTAAACCTGTCTATATACTATATAAAAGGTCACCTAACACGAAATTTCGAAAATCGCGGGACGTATAAGGGAGAAATTTGGCAAGGAGTTCGTTTACAGCCGATTTTTCGATACGGCCCTGTAAAGGGCAAGTTTAATTTTACGCAGACGCAGTCGCGGTAAACAGCTAGTTGTTCATACAGTCGTCATACGTTATTATAGATGTTGATCTGACAATTGGGATATTATAAAGTGTTACTTTAAGGAAATCACGTTTTTGAAACTACACACTATTGTTTGTGATGTGAATGAATGTAAAAAACGTAAAGTTAATCAAAAAAGTGATCCACCTTTACTTTTTTGGAGGCGCTATGCAAGTCTTGACACTTTGTAGTGAATATGGAATATCCAAGTTTTTAGAAGTAGCAGTCGCTGAACTTCTTGAGATATTAAGTGCCTACATTGAGAAGTAAAGTCAAGTTCCTCACTATCGAAAGCCGATAAATTTTCGTCGACCCCCGCTTACGAATTGTGAACCCCCATTTTTTTATCACGCCGACATAGACCCCAGTCGAATCTCCCGTGGACCTGATCTTGGCTGGCACTAGTACGTATCACAGCGAGCGAGATAGGCACCTCTTGTTAGAAAGAGACGGCGATAGTACCGTTACCGTCGTAGAAATGTTACTTGTGTAGGGTGCGTACTAGTGTCGGGCCCTATTTAGTAGATAAGCTTATACCAAATTGTTAGACGGCACGTTCCCATGACGTAGTGATTGATCCGTTGTAAATAAAAGTGCTTAGTAATACAGTCTACGAGAAGTTTATATCAAATTGGTTTATTATGGATACCCTCGACAATAACACTCGAAAAAGATACCAACGTGTCCGTTACAGATATTTTAGTAGAAATTAATGTTTCTCCAGAAGACGCTGAACGTACCGCTAGAGGTAAATAAAATTTAAATAAAAGTCTTTAAAATTGTATTAACAAAATGAATAAAAGAGGATAATTAATAACCGTTTATTTATTTTCTCAAATTTCGATAGCAGCACAATTTGTTTAAGTTTAGATTCCAAAACACATTTTATTTTTGTCTCCATTTGATAACTGACATATCATATCAACGCTCAAAACGCCCCTTATTCCGATCCACCTGAGTTTTACGATCGCAACACCCGCAAGCAAGTGGAACGGGAAAAGTTGCTGATGCGACCATGGGCGTTGCGATCGCATAGTGGAACACAGCAAAATGTGTACGATACCTACCACAAAGCATTATTTGAAAAACACCTTCGAAACGGCTGAACATAATTTTTTATACTTTAAAGCTCTTTAATTCTACTTAAAAACTAAAACTCGGAAAATTAAACAAAATCACTGAATTTAACATAAACCAAAATCCTATAGCTATTGAATTTTACATACTGGAGCAGCTAGTATATTCATTACTATATTAGCGGACCCGACAGACGTTGTCCTGTCTGAACGTAAAAATCGATAACAAGATAACCTAGATACTGACTGCAGCGCCATCTGCCGGACTTATGGCACTGTAATATACACATGTGTAAGGTTTTATTTTAATAATTTAATATATTAATAAGGCATATTTTACAAAAATAGTAACATTCGCATTCCATCCTCTACAATTGTGTCAAATTTCTTACTCCAATTCGTTAAAATGGTTTCACAAGTTTTTGCTTAACGTATTAATAGATAGATGTAAAGGACAATAAAACCTTACTAATTAAGGCGCGCGAAGTGAGCCCTAACACTATCCTACAACCTGAACAGTTTTGTGGTACAATTTACTGAGAAACTATCACGCCTATAGGTTTGTGCCTTAATATAGTAATTAAATATCATATCTCGATGTGTTATCTGTCAAAAAAATAATCTAATAAAAAAATAATATATGAAAACCTACGTGAGCCCCCACGAAGCTCAGCTTTTTCCTAGTCTATGATCATTAATACCATGAAAAGAGTGACAAATAAAGAAAAATAATTGGACGGTGTTCAGCAATAAGAAAAAGTTTAAAGATTTCGGAACTTAGCATTATTTTTTTATTATATATACTGTTTTCTGACAGTGGCTGATTTACCGGTAGACTGAATATGCTGGAGCTTACAGTGGCAGGTTTTAGGGAGCGTCAAATTTGGACCACAAATATTTTTTTTTGTCTTAAAAATGCTTTACATAAACGGAGAAAAGAAGTTTGTAATATTAAAGAAAAATTACGATATGTAAGATCTGAGACACACATATGATTTATTACTAAACGCTTCGTAGAATATACTTTAGTAATTATAAATTTAAAAAAATTATATGTCAATAGGATTACAATATTACCATCTACCAAAAATAGAGATGAAAAATAAAAATAAAAATAAAGCTTATAAAAACGTGTTATACCTCATTCGAACCAGAATGGCGTTAAGAAAAATATAACCTAGCCTGTAAGCTTCAGGAAACAGGGCCTTCGGGCCAGGAGGAGGAAAAAGTTGATATTTTAATTGTCTAGTATAAGTACGTAAATTAGTTTCAGTATATAGTAGTGAGTAGTATAATGAAATAAAATGTATACATTTTAGACAGTTTTAATTTAAAGCTTTTTATACACACTTATTAGGTTTATAAAGGTTTTATGTTTTAATTTTATATCTTAATTATTTATAATTATTTTTCCGTGGCGTCACCCGAACCAAGGTTTCGGCTGAAAATCAGCTCTGCATGCTGAATCGTTACCTTTTTTTGAGTTGGGCTACATAAAACATTTTGTTACTGCGTGTTATAACTCATAAATAAATAAAGTTTCATTTCATTTCATAAAAAATACTACTTAGATATACAGCAAAATAGAAGTTAGCTTATGAATGATAGAACCAGTTAAAGCAAAAGAAAGTGAAATTATTAATTGTATCGTAACACAAAAGGTTAAAAGCTAAATTAATAATTAATTAGAGCTAAGTTAATAGAGCATTGTGCGAATCCAGGTTACAAAGTTAACTTACGCATCGAAGAAATTTAGTGAAATATAGATATTACACATAACCTTTTTCTTCAAATGATTTTGCTATACATTAATCGATATATTTTCTTTAAGTAAGGAGGCTAGTCGAGAAAATATCATATTCTTGATCCTTTCTCGAATTTCCCGGACGTCGATCGTCTACCGTAAGAACAGTGTTATGAATAGCGTTCTACGATCTCGTAATTCTGTTCAGAAAAGAATAATGTCCAAAATTGTTTTGGTAACATTGTCCTTTCTAAAATATACTTCATACACAACAGGCAAATCCAATTCAAATATGTTTTATTCAAATAAACTTTTACAAAGTCTGATTTGGATACGTCGGGTAGCGAGAGGAATAGGCTAGAAACTCGTTAGCCACTCAAGAAGTGTTCTATACAAAAACAAGAACAGAAATTTCTGTATTCTATTCCAAAATTTATTTATTTATATATATCTATACTAAAAAAGTTAAAAAAAATAAAATTGTTTGTTTGTTTGTTACGGTTAATCTCTGAAACGACTGGGCCGATTTTGAACTTTCACCAGTAGATAGCTGATTTTACAAGTAAGAACATAGTTTAATTTGCTTTTAGCTAAATAATTAGGGTTCCGCAAAAAAAATACAAAATCACTGAAGATTTTCATTACATTTCGACTGTGTTTATTTCCATTCAGGCGTAGTCGTGGGTTACAGCAAGTATATATTCTTTTTTCAAGACGCCCCTAAAAGGTTATCTCACGGTCAATGGAGGTAAGTTCATAATTATTATTATGCCAAGGTTTTTCTGGCTAAAATATTCAACATGAAGCCTAGTTAATTTCTGGTTTCGGCTTTACAAGTTTTTGACTAACTTTTAGAGCATAAACAGCTGCACGCAGAGAAGACAGGGGCGATAATTATTTTAAAAGCAGTGACAAAAAGATATCGAATTATATCAGTTTAGATGAAGGCTATATAAAAAAAAATTAAAAAAAAAACATGTTTTCCGTTAATTAATCCGAGGGTACCCACAATTGAAAATGTTTGACATATTATTAATCAATCAAAACCGTTTCGGCTCAGCAAAAAACTCATTAGTTCAGTAGGAACACTCGTAGAAATTTTATAACAATGGACCTTTTTTATTAGGGAAAAAGGACGAAATGATTTAATGGTAACGTTAAACGGACCCATCGGGAGAGGAAATAAAGGGCGGAAGGGAGAAAAATAATATAGACGCCAGGTGTAATTCCAATAACGGGGACATTTTGTTGAAAACTGTCGCTTTCCCAACAATATCGGTTTTCAATACGATTTTTTATTAAAACAATACTGAATAAAGTTTCATTGGCTGGCCCGTTGGCGCAGTGAGCAGTGACCCTGCCTTCTGCTCCGGGGGTCGTGGGTTCGATTCCCACCTCGAGAACTCGGTGGGAAATTAATGTAGGAACTTTATATATAGTATGAACACTTAATAATAATCGATGTTGTTCGAAAAGGTGTTTTGTGTATCCATTTTTAAAAAAAATAACCTATATAATAAATAACTTTCTCAAATATAACAATTAATTTAAATAATAAACGCTAATACTGGTATTCTTAAATATTTTTACTGCGTTTACGTTACCGTAAACGAAACGGACGTGAGTGAGCAAGATAGCTTTTTGTAAATACCTTTTAAATCTGTCCCCATAGCATAAATCCAACTTAAGTTGAGCCCGTTGTCGGACTAAAGTCATCACTTTATATCTCATAGGTATTTAATTTTTTTTATTATAGTGTTAATTTTTTGAATAAATGTGTTATGTCTATGTTTTCGTCCATCTCCCTCTGAAAACTACCACATCGTAGTACATATTTTTTTTTGTAACGGCAACACACGCGAAATTTATCACGGTGGAAATTGTGGCTACGATATTACGTTCCAATTTTAAATTCTACGTAACTGTGATCAATATGTAATGTAAACCCTTAAATAGAGAAACGATTGGTCAATTTAATTTTGTATAAGAGGTTGAGAAATGTAAACGTAATCTGTACTTAGTATAATTGCTGCGTTGCTTAGTGGTACTATTTTAGCACAATGACTTTAAATATTTTGACTATGCGTTTTTGTACACTTGACAATATCACCTCCGGGGCCACGCTGATAGATGCTAAATATTATTCGCATACGGACACTCATATTTCACTCAAGTGTTACAATATAGCATTTTTCCGATTAATTAGACCCAATAAATGGAGAAAGGTGGAAAACCGAAAGTGGACTCTATTTCCGTCTTTGTCTTCCTTATGGAATTAAAATACGTGTGAAAGTGATGAATATAGTAACGAGGTTGCTCTTCACACGTTAATTATCTCGAGTGTGATACAAGTTTAAAAATTTCAATTTTAATTCGCCACAAATCGATAAGAGCGTTTGTGAAATATTAAATTTTTCAGGTGCGCAACAAGCGTTTCATTAACACTAGTACATTGGAAGTGGTTGCATATAAATTCAAACAAACAACATCAAAAGTACAACGCGTGATTGGTAAATTACCACTTGTTAATTGAACCGCAAACCATTTGTAAACCAATAAATATGTAGGTGTTCTTACATTTATGCAAAACAGATGGACCACTCTTATGTAAGAAACCTATTTATTACTTCCTTAATGCCCAACAGTATACAGTCAAAAGTATTAACTGTACTTAATTATTCCACGAATGGCGTCGAGTTTAGCTTTTTATCTCTACGCTAGCGGACCCAGCAGACGTTGTCCTGCCCGAACGTTGGGTTACTTACTATTTACTACATTTATTATCCTATAATATTATTCCCGTTCCCATTCCCTTTCATTTCCAAATATTTTCGAAAACATTAACACATTTTTGACAGTATTTGCAGCACGTATTCTGTCAATAGTATGTCAAACGCCATAAGGTTACATAATGCCGTTTAAATTATCAAAAGTGCTAAGGTTACATTAGAAGTAATATTGTAGTTAAGTATTCTTAATTTTCGGGCATCTTTCTTATTTTTTTCTTTTATAAGAACCTTCTGTATGCTCATAATACATGTTCAAAGCTTTCTATACAAAGCATTTATTTCTGTCCTGAGCCAATAACGTTCAATTCCTACGAAACTTCTCAAGGTCGTCTGCCATTGAGTGATATCTATTTTTATAACATATAATTGTTTTTTTTTGCTATGTTACTAAGATGACTAACAAACATATGGCCTATCTGATGGGCAGTAGCCTATACTTTTTTTTACAGGCTACTGTAACTTGTAGTGTTAAGTAATACATGCACATTACTGACTCTATGCTGAAATAATTTTGGCATCTATACTGATGA
>JANCMC010006271.1:0-124001 GCA_024363005.1 Charaxes varanes
ATATACAAGAAACTTAAACTTTGCCTCTCCGAGATATTTTACATCATTTATTTAGGTTTAATTTTTTAATGTTCTTACACAAGATCAAAGTTCTACAACCTCCCGTCTCGTCTGTAAGTGAGAATGCAAGGTCGTTGGTATACAATAAAGTCTGACGAAGGTTATTCACAAGTAAGTTATTACGAAGTTACATAAAATGTATAAGTTTTGTTTCGAAGCGAACAAAAATACGTACTAATTATTGTTTGTGCACGAGTTTTCGGAACGTGACTACACAAACCTAAAACAAATACTACAGGCTATTGTCACGTAGCAAAATTTCAGATTTTAGTTTTGTTATTTTGAAAGCTAAAATTTGTAGGATTTGATAAAAGTATTTTTAGAGTTTTTAATGAAAAGGAACAAACAGGCAGGTAGTTCACCTTATTTTAAGTAACTACTGACGAGACGGCCATGTAAAATTACATTGTCAGAAAGTTTCGAGATAGGATAATACGCAAGTATAGGGAATTGTTTGTCTCTATCAAGCCGAGTGGTAAAACAGCAACGTAGTATTTAGACGCTTCCAAGTATGATGTACGTTAGTAATTCTACCACAGACCTCTCTAAACAGTTGAACCACTCCTCTATCCTGTGCCATCACAATCAACTCCTTTCCCGCAAAAGCGTCCAAGTTGTCACGCCACTTCTTTCTCGGCCTACCTGGTCTTTGGCGGCCATTGGTGGGCGTCCATAAAGTCGCGACACTAGCCCATTTTTGCGGGTTCATTCACCGTGTGCCACGTGTCCAGCCCATTCACAATTGCTGACAATCTCGATAAAGGTAATAAGTGTTTGACTGTATTCCTAGACCTTAGAAAAGCTTCCGATACAGTCTCTATTCCTACACTTTTACTGAAACTAGAAAATATTGGCATAAGAGATACTGCACTTAATTTATTTACGGATTATTTATTTAAAAATTAGTAATAATAATAAAAGTTTAATAGCCCAAAAATTGAGTCCTCAAACTAGGAAAACCTCCATTTTGAGAACCCCCAATCACCTGTGTACATACATGATATCATCTATTAATCAACAAAAAATGGTATTAAATGAAAATTTAGAAGGTCCCATTCATGTATATGTGTATAGAAAAACAAAACTTCATGCGTATAATTAAAAAATAAAAATTTCCGTCCGTTTTAGTCTGGAAAAAGATTAGTCAAACCCGTCCCGTTCTGGTATCACTGATATCAATGCCAGCGCAAGCTTTTAAAAAAGTTTAACTAGACTAGTAATTATCTATAGGTATATTAAGACGTGAAGCGAAAATTTACAGTAATTTGAGGAAATTGCGCGAACGTAGGAGTAAACAATTTGGAGCAATTGTAATAAAAATTATTAGAGGATTGTGCGATAATCGATGTTTTATAAAATATGCATTATATATACATTAAATAATTAAAATAAAACCTCAAGAACCCAAATACCAAGGGATTTACACACACATGTATATACTTTATTACAGTATAATGTCAAAGCATAGTCATGACAACCATTACAAAATAACAATGTATTTAGTTAAATATGACATCTAATGCGATAAATTTTTTATAAATAACATTAAATACGAATACGACACGCAAAGGTAAAGATTTCTGGCCGAGCCTAGACCAGGCGGCGATCTGTATTAATATTGAATACCTAAAGATATTTCTTGTATTCTTTTTCTCAAAAAAACTTATATTCGTATTTAATTTATTTTTATCTACTATCGATATTTTGAGCTACACTTCCGAAACTTGTTGAGCGATATCAATTCAAAAATAAAATATTAAAGATTCTAGCGATCATATCGGATACAACAAGACACTTTATGAGAGAACGCTTAAGATACGAGCAAAGATAAGGCGACGATGTCATTTCCTATGACACTATAAAATAAATAAATAAAAAACAAGCGTGTGTGTTGAAAGCCATAAAAAAAAAAGAACGCCC
Organism: Charaxes varanes; assembly: GCA_024363005.1. NCBI lineage: Eukaryota > Metazoa > Arthropoda > Insecta > Lepidoptera > Nymphalidae > Charaxes > Charaxes varanes. The sequence continues at coordinate 1,981 of JANCMC010006271.1, forward strand.
GGACGCGCCAGCCCAATTCGGCAACGGAAAAGGAAAAAAAGACTGGAGAGAAAAGATTGGAGAGAAAAAGGAGTAAGAGAAAAGGGGTGGAGTAAAAGGATATAACGATAGCGGGAAGGAGAGAAAGGATACGGATACTAGTGTCACAGACGGTATAGGGGGAATGACAAAAGCAGCTAGGGTGCTCCGGGGTCGCGTCCCCGTAGTGGATCTGACCATTTATCGGACAGATAAGGGATGATCCACCCCCTGGGAAAAAAATATTTTATACTTTAGAGTATAAATTTAGCAATAACCTTCTTAATTATTTTACGTAAGTAGAATCGTCACAACGTGATTTTAATTTCCTTGTATCAGGCGTTTCAGCATTTATTCCTAAATCTTTCACATCTTTATTTATCAAATAATTCTCGTACAGAGTGTAAAATTATTTTCCATTCGTCCATTTCACGCTCATCGAATACTGACGAATGTATCTTTTGACTCAATTTACGTGCTCGAATAAGGCCACAAAGAGATTACTGCTGCTCATCAAAGTAAACAATTTGACTTGAATTTTCGTATTTTGAATAAAAAGCACCACTTTCACCAGTCGTGCGTGAGGCGAATATATTAGATAAACATCGTGAGTTCAAGTCACGATTTTGTTAAATTTCCCTAAAGATAATAAACGTTTCGGGCCAAATTAAACAGCTGTTTCATTCGTGTATACACTCGGTCTCTTACTAGAGATTTTATTTTTATAAGTCCTTTGATGCTTTATCTTTATATTTATTTATTTATTTTTAAGAATATTAGGAATACTTTTTAGGTATGTCTAAAATATTCCCTTTTCCCCTCCTACTAAGCTTAAATTAAAAGCTTGTATTAGGAGTGGGTGCGACAATACTCCAACGGTTAGTTACGATTAGAGTTCATTTTTCAACGCTATTGTACATTTGTAGTTGTTTGTACCTAACAAAGAGCATTTAAATACAAACTAGTGTCTCAGCATCAGAAAGCAAAATGGATACTACAAAAACAGTGATATTTGGAAAAACAATAGAATATAAAAATAACTAATCATATGTGGATATTGCTAACTTTTTTCGAAACTTGGTCAAAAAGATATCCAGGACATTGTTATTTATATCGTTATGAAGATTCATAAGACGACTGATTGCAGAAACTTTACTTGATAAGTTTGCACTTAGGTGCATGCTGCCTGCTCGTTTGCCCCTTCTAACATAAAAAAAAACGAAAGGCCTTGGATTAAAACGATATGTGCTCCTGATAAATAAGGAAAACGAAGAAATTTATTTTATTTGCTTGCGGTTGCGAGTATTAGCGGTTATTTATGTGTACGTTTTTAGATAATATTTTAATAGCCGTGTTATGTAACAGAAAGAATAGTAGACATGTTTTAAATGCATCTTTACAGGCAAATATGAAATCGGAACAAACACTCGAAATATATCTTAGTGCCTCCGCTGAACACCAGAAATACGTTAAACGTGGAAAATGTTCGTAGTTCCGCGGGGAAATTCCGCTGAGGAAATATCTTCCAAATAAATATGAATAAATAGCGTCGGCGAGATTAAAAGCGGTACGCGTTGATATATTATAGTGGTTGTGTTTGTCTCTTAGAACCTTTAGGATTGCATAAAAATGTAGGAATTTTTTGTCTACTTTCCGTCATTGAGTAGCGAAGCATATGCCATGAATTTCAATAAATACCATCAAAATTGAGTAAACAGCGTCAATAGAAACTCAGGCGAAACGCCTGAGTCTTTTGCATGAAACACTAAACTCCTTTACTTAAATCCGCGAATGAATAAAATAAAGATTTTATAATAACCTTTGTCGACTTTATCTCCAGGTTAAGTAGATCTTTTCATCTGTTTTTTAAATATCCGACCACCTCCTTGTTGCAGGCTCGTGAAAAAGTGGGGTCCCGATTAATTTCCATGAGTTATATTAGTCGTAAGATTGTGTAAATTGTGAGTGACGGTCATCTTTACTCGCTCTACAGCGACATCCTCTGCCACATAAGCGGACTCTGATACTACACTGGGATAACGCTAAGAAGAAGAGAAGATAGTTAAATAAATCTTAAAAATCGTTAAATCTTAAAAATACACACCCCTCCACTAACATCCATTAATTCCTAGTGTGAAAGTTAATATTAATTGCAACGCTTGCTTCTGTGTGTGCAGCGATTTTATTGTATACTCAATTACGCACTGTAAGTCAAATAATCGCGCTTTTGCTTTAGAGCTAGTTTTATTTTGAGTGAAAAGTCAGGTGAACTATTTCATTACGATATTAAGGTGATGGAAAAAAGATACCAGAAAAGAAGAAGCATCAAAATATTTTTTTAGTTATGCAGTAAACAAAAATAAAGCGTCTCAATCCTATCAGACTACTGTTGGACGCTTCAGAGAGACTTTCCAGATGCTCAGATGCTTCCTATAAGCGAAAATGTACCAAAAAGAGTCAAAGTGGGGAACATAAACGTGTTTAGAGCTTAATAATTATTTTAGATAATAAAAGTTTTGTCAGGCAATCAAATAAAAAAAAAATGTCTTTTATCGTTTAAATAACTGAGCGAGATGGATACCTACATTGGCTGAAAACGTGACGTTCTATGACAAAATAAAAGTCATTTTCGGTAAAAAAACTAAATCAGCTTTTATTTTTCTTCCATAATTTGTTGACAGCTCACAACTTTTATTTTTCTTCCATAATTTGTTGACAGCTCACAATCAAGGAGGTTGACGCAGAAACAGAATATTTCGTATTTGCATTTGTCATATTGACATTTGACGCACAAAATAGTGTCTGGGACTTGTGACTCAGGTGTAAGTTCTTGTGGTCACTAACACAAACTTACTACCAGTGTTCCCTCCCCTACCTAGCCAAATCTGGTTTGCTCCTACTAGAGCGACTTTGTACCGGGATTTTGCCGGTATACCCCTCGTTCCTACCTCTACCGCGCATAAACAGGTTTTGTAACCGTTTTTGGTGAGCTCATTCGTTAGGTCAAAGTAAGTACTTTGACCTAACGAATGACCTCACCAATCGTTTTTATCAGAAAAGTGATTATATTTTTATAGGTTAAGTTAAAAAATTGTAACTTTTACGTACATATCAATACGTGGAAAAACTTTCGGTACCATTTTATGATAATCGCGCTTACGGAGGAGTATGAAATTTGGTCCAATTATAGTTTACATACAGGATAGTGTGCGAATGCTAATTCTTGTATAAAATTATAAATTATAAGTAAATGAAATTATTACAATAAAGCCTCACGCACACCAATGCCAAACGATTTACACACTCGTGTATACACTTTATTACTGGATGATGTCAAAGCGTAATCAGGACAACTGTATTATTAATTGTCCTATAGATATGTTTCTTGTCGAAATTCGACCAGCTGGCGATCTCTACCATAATATAAAAAAAAGCTAAATTGGTGTAGTTTACAGTTAGTAGAGATCCAAATTCGAGAAGATCTTAACATGATCTAAGTTTCGCAATTTCACGCGGACTAAGGCGCAGGTAACAGCTAGTAGTATTATAATTTAGAATTTATCTTTGTATTGGATGTTTTTTAAATTTTGGTCAACTTATTTAAATTTTATTATTCGTTTTTGTTTGTATCAATATACGACATAATTATGTATACGTGTAATTATATTACAACACGATTATAACATGGGGAAAGTCAAGGGCTGTAATAGTAGGTCACGATCAAATGTAACATATAAGTGACATAATCAAATATATAAACGAGATCTTAGAAGATACTGATTTATTGGTAATTCAAAACACATTTACTAGATGTATATTTTTGGATATTATAATATTGTATAGGATTGCGCTTCGAAGCCATATTACTTTGTAATCGTTCCCTTCTTCAATTAGATATGATGTTAAATATAACGGCGAGTTTAGATTCAGTATAATTTAATCCACAAAAAAGTGGCCAAGAACGTCTCAAGACACGCATATACCGTATGGTTCCGTATCTGAGACGCGATAGAGGTATTTCTTAAATAACTTCAAAAGTTTTCGTCCAATTACGTTCAAATTTATTTTTTTTTATTTATAAATTTTCACGATCTATTCGAATCTATAAAAGCCGTATCGTGCGTTAAGGGCCACATTGTGCGCTTTATTGGGTTTAATTTTGCTGAATTTAAACATCAAAAGATTAATCTACTTATATATATATATATAATTTATCTACTTAAATGAATCTTTTAATGTTTGAATTCAAATTTAAACTCAATAAGGCGCACAATACGGCCCTTTCAGTATATAAATGTTTAAGCGTAAATTTATTTTTCCCACCCATCTGTGTGTCTGTGTATAGTCCATATCTGGATGGGAAATAATAATAACAATAGTGATTCGTAAGCACGAATTGTGCTGGAATAAAACAATTTCAACATGCAATTCACTTAATTACCTTAAAAACCTGGAAGATTTCCTTACAGTTAATATCAAATTTTCGACGTACGAAAGTAATTTAACCCAGAAACAACTTCCTCAGTCGACCGGGCAGTTTGAGTTCAAAACTAGACGCACGTAACAAGAATTCCATGCGAGCGCATTCATTCGCTGCACCGAGTTTTAACAAGGCAACTTCTGCATCATTTGATCAAAATGCAAGATTCAATGAAACCATGAACGCTGGATGAACTTTAGAGTTATGTTATCTGTACTATCCATATCTATACTAAACCTATAACACAGGCATTAAGTTGTCTACCTTAGGAACAGACGTCCGTGTGTCATATAGTCCTGTGTATATTTATTTGTCAGTGCTTATACCTTGTTAAGTAGACAAGACTACCGATTATTGTAAACATTCCAAGCGATTTATTCCGCCATTACAAAACAAAACAGAAGGCCGAAAACCGATCGTGCCTAAGTCGTTGCAGAACAAATCACCTAATGCTCCACCGATTCGGGAGACGGAGAAGACATTTTATAAGTCGAAGTAAAGGCCAGTGGATTTAAGCTGTGCTTGGGAAAGTTGAGTTATTCAACATGGAGTGTTTTCTTAATCAATCTCGCTTAAAACACTTCAACATTGTTCTATCCGCTTACTGTAACAAAGATTCTTATAACTTGACAAATTCTTATAAAATTATTCTGGTGTTGGTGTATCTAGATTTATTAATCTATCCAAATTATTTAATGCAGGTGGTATTATTTTATAAGGCGACGTAAAGGCCAATTGATTTAAGTTGTGCTTCGGAAAGTTGAATCATTCAACATGGAGTGTTTTCTTAATCAATCCCGCTTAAAACACTTCAACATTGTTCTATCCGCTTACTGTAACAAAGACACTTATAGATTGACAACTTCGTACAAAATTATTCTGGTGTTGGTGTATCTATATTTATTAATCTTGCCAAATTATTTAATGCAGGTGGTATTGATACTTGATAATTTCTTTCTTGGCACGTAAAAATTTTGAAAAGAGGCGGGCTGATTTTCAGAGAATTAATTTTGATGCCTATTTGTAAATGTCCATAATTTAACATGAAAGATTATTTCGACCCAAAAACCGTTAAACACATGCATATTAATATTATCTGTACTCCATAGTTTCCTACATACGTTTTTTTTTAAACATATACAGGACTATATGACACACGGACGCCTGTTTCTAAGGTAGGCAACTTAATGCCTGCATGAGTAAGAAATCTCTTATTGTTGTTATTATTACCGTGGGGGGGGGGGGGTCAAAAATCTTCAAAAATTGCGTTACGTAATGACGCTCCCTTAGATGACCTTTGGCTTTTATATATAATAGATACAGATTTTGAAGACTTCCTGTCTAGATTTTCCATTTCCCTCAAACTAAACTCTATTAAACGGAAAAAGGCCTATATCTATCTGATATTCAAAACCCACTAATTACTTATTTATTTCAGGAAAAAATACAAACGGTTGCCAATTTATTATAACTACGAAAGGAACTCCTTGGTTGGATGGATTACATACAGTTATAGGAAAGGTAAAATAGGTTATGCTAGAGAAGGACTTTTTTTTGACTTCGTCTATATATAGCCTATAGCCTTCCTCGATAAATGGACTATCTAACACTGAAAGAATTTTAAAATCGAATCAATAGTTCCTGTGATTATCGCGTTCAATTATACAAACAAACTGTTCATCTTATAAGTACAGATTTTACAAATTTTACGTATAAGAATAATAGCGGAAATTTTTATGTACATGTATTTATACAAAATATAGCGGACCCGGCAGACGTCTTGTCGGAATATATACTCGTCTTTTATAATCAATTAACCAATCTCCTTTGTGTTTTTCATAAAACGTGACACTGACTGACTGATTGACAAAAGCAGTAACGTAATTTATTTGAAGAATTCTGAAGTATCGAACAAATCAGCATTTTTTTAGCAGGTTTCCAATCTCTTGTTGACTCGAATCTACTTTTCCTCTCTTTTCTTTCAAACAAAACAAAGAGAATTTCGGTCCAGCCGTTATTGAGTTTTAGCGAGTATAAGGAACAACGATTGGTTTGTATATATATAGACTATTAAAAAATTTATCTTATAGGTAATAGAAGGTCAAAAGGTGGTTCATATAATCGAAAATACCCCCACCACGTCTGACGACAGACCAAAGGAGCGCGTCTATATAGCCGACTGTGGACTACTGCCCACTCAACCATTCTACGCATCTGACAATCCCTATGAGTGAGTTTTGTTTTACCTAATTTTTGTGGAATATGAAATTTAAAAAACGCTAGCAACCCGACAGACACCGCGTCTGCCATTTAGTAAAATAATAATAACATAAGGTAAAGGTGTGTGTGTATGTGTATGGGTGTATATGCTGTGGTTTTGTGTAAGTATTAACATAATGTATAACTCCAGTTGGTTAGCTGCGTTTGCAACAACATCTGTATGTGTGCAAGTGTGTGAGATGTTTGTGTGTATGTAGTGTGTCTGGGATTGATCCCAGACACACTCTTCTTGCTCTCGAGAGCAAGTGTATGTATTTATGTGCGTGTGTGTGTGTTTTCATTCGACAGATGTATTATATTTTATTATGTATATTGACAAATTTCATTTTTCATTGAATACAACAATATATGTCGTACGCAAAAAGGTTTGTGAGCGAATTTCGACCAGCCGGCGATCTCTAGTGCATTTAAAGATGTATTATATTAATATGTGTATTTTTACAGTTTATGGAATTGGATAAAGGCTTCAGCGGTGCCACTGACGATGTCCTTTTCGGTGCTGATATTCTTTCATTGGATGTTGAAGAAACTGGACATTTCTTAGCCTTTTATATTATTAATTCTGTAAATAACTTTAATGTATTTTTTTCCTTGTTGTTATTAAACCCTATAAGTTTTTGATACACAGAATTTTAATATACATACACCTAGTTATATATTACATATACTTTTAGAGTAACCTGGATTTTCCTGTAAATAACAATAGAGTTTGTGAAAAGAGAGTTCATTCCAAGATAAACCAGCGAGTACAGAATTGAAAATGTTGAGTCCCAAGGTAAGGTAATTCGTTAGAGGAGAAAAAAAACACTTTTAATCTATGGTCATCCGTTATTTTGAGTTAGTTACGATCCAATTACTTTCAACCGACTTCAAACTAGGAGGAGTCTCTCAACAGACAACAGTATTTTTTATGTTTGTTACCTCACAATTTTTGACTGAGTGAACTGATTTTGACGATTCTTTTTTATTTGACAGCTAGAGCTTCTTGTATAGTCCCATTTTAGTGCAGTACTGACCATTAGAAGCCTAGAATTTGTAATCACGCGGAAAGGGGAAATTTCGCTAATCAAAACAAAATATCCGTTGTAATTTTTTAATATAATTTATTTATTGCACTTAATACATTTGTAATTTACATATGATGGAATAGTTTTTTTTTTCCAAAAAATGTTCTAAATACGCATTTTTTAACAAAAATGATGACCACGTTTATTAACAAGTTATTTCGTACGCAATTTCTAATATTATTTGTGAGTCTTCTTTAAACTTAAGTCTAATTATTTAATAACTTATAATTTTAGAATATAAGCCATTTTTACCAGCTATAAATATCGGTTTTTCGCTACGTAAAATAATCGTAAATTTCCAAATTTTTGCCGTCACAGATCAATAAATAATTCAATGATCTGAGATTACCGTGGGTTTTTTTTATTTTTAATAGATTTAGGTTGTTTATATAAATTTAAAACATACTTGAGCTCGTTTGCTCCCTGTTCTCCTTCAGCTGTGATTGTAGGCCCTTAATATCAAGTATCTAGAATGATCCTGTCACGACCAGTGCCGGCCCGAAGTAAATTTTAGGATGGAGATCTAATTATGGCGCCAATACTGGCCCTATTTATATTTTCTAATATAAAATATATTAAAAATAATCGCATATTAAAAGTTGCTCCACGCTGAGGCTCCCCTAGGCCTTTTAGCCTGGAGCGGCCGCTCCGTTAGGCCCTGCGCTAGGTCCGGCCCTGGTCACGGCTCAAATATTGTCATTTATTATATGACACTAGAACTAGACGCTTAAGAAGGTTTATTTATATATTTTTTGTACATTTGTTAAATGATAGAAATACATATTTTAGATTCAATTAGTTTAATCGATTCTTAAGTCTTAATACTAATTAATTTATTCAAGTATCTACAGTCGCGATATCAGGTATTTTCCTCGTATTAGTATTAGCTTCCGACTAGCAGTATGAAGGTGGCTGTGGCTAGGAGGGTCACGGCTGCGGGGTGCGTGGGCGCAGTGGAGGGTTTGGGGGTGGTGCCCCCGCCGGAGGGTGCGGGGTTCACTTGCCGGTCGGTGGAGCCGCACGCCTTCGCACACGACGCCCACTCACGACACACGTCGCACCACGTGCTCTGGGGCACTTGGTAGAACACGCGCGCACGGTGACCTGCAGGGAGTAACGATGTCAAAAAATAAAATCATTTTAATTCAGGCAAGGACCCAACAAACATAAAAAAGACTAGAAATTTTAAGTACACATAAAAATTTAAAATTAGTCAATTCTGATTTCAATATATGAATTATTGATATGTAAATATAAAGTATTAAGAATAAAATAAATAAATATATATGGACTATATGACACACGGACGTCTGTTCCAAAGGTAGACAACTATTAAGTTGTCAAACACAGGCATTAGCCTGTGTTATACGTAACAGACATCTGTTATACACAAATATTTTTTTTTTGTAGAAATATATACAAATTTATAATACACCCAGACTCGAGGCAGGGATCGAACCTACGACCCCCTGAGCGGAAGGCAGGGTCACTACTCACTGCGCCACAGGCCAGTCGAAAATAAATATTTGTATAAAAATATTTGCTTCTACAGGATTTCACACGCACTTTTAAATAATATATACATTCTAACTTGTATTACAATTGGTTTTTATGACATATAAATTGTCGTACTAAAGTGACACCCAAAGTGGTACTTGGCAACAGAGGTACTAACTCATGACACCACACATGTGCCACCACAACGTGAGGCGCCGCTTATAGCTTTGAGAACACAATCATCATCAAATGTGTGAAGGGGTGCAGCTCTAATATATAAAAAAAACACTGACACTCCAGTAGTCCCAACAGAAGCGAACACGAATTGCCAGAGGTGTCGGTAACGGTGACGTCAAATTCAAGTAAAGTTCAAGCGGTTTATGATTTATGTTCGCCCAAAAGGTAAACGGTACATGCTGCATACATATGGAAATCGTTTGGCGACGTGATGCGACGCGATTAAATGCCATCCCATCTCAAAAAATACCCAACATGCCTTAAGTTTTCACTGTAATAGTTATATAGAAATCTGTAACAGTCTACTCACTGGAGTCGTATAAGTCTGTGAGGGTGACCCAGGCCGGGCGTTGTCGTGCCACCGGCAGCGCGCGCGGTGCCACCAGCGTGGCGCACTGCTCGGACACGGTGGCGCGGATCCATGACACCACGCGGGTGCCACCGGCAGTGACGCGCGCCCCCACCACGTGTCGCGCCGACTACACACACGTACAATCGTTAAGCAAAACTGCTTTACAACATCATGAATACTTAAGATATCTTTAAAGTCCTGAAAGATACTTAAGCTATATATATATATATATTAGCTATGTAAACGTAGCCCTTTAAACTTCTTTACTATGTGAATAATAAATAAGTCAAGAGCGTGACAAGACACGTTTATGAAGAGGAATTCCGTATCTGCTAAGCGATAAAGCTATTCAAATAAATAAGTAACGTTTATTTAAACAAAGTTACACATTACAATAAATCAAAGCGGCATTGGACCCCATACAAATTCCTTGTATCTCGAGGGCTATATTTGTTAAATGACTTAAGAAATTATGATCCCATTTCGCTTAACACAATTTTCCTGATGAGTTTTTAGTATGTCCGATCAACACGAAAAATTTCAAGTCTCTATATCTAATAGTTTGGAAATCTTAGGGGGAGGAGGGGGGGACTACCCTCGCGAACGAAACGCGACAACAACACCATCACTTGACGTGACAGTATGGCCTCCACTTCACGCCGATCTCATGGGAGAAAGAGGTACTGGTACGCAGACGCGCTGACCTTATTCGGCTATAAGCGTGGCGCTTACTCGCTTTCTTATATTATCTTGCTTTAGTTTTAATTATGTATTTTTTTCCTTTTTTTTTAAAGTGATATAAAAAGTGTCTTTACGCTTCTTTAAGTCTGTATATTTTTACGATTTTTAAATTAACATATTATAGATTAAGTTTAGGATATGATGGCACTGACATTAGCATTATGGACATAAAGGTCCCTAAATAAAATAGAAAAAAAAAATCTACTGTTGGTCCCACCACACCCAAATTTTTTATCAGGTCTGCTGTTGTTGGTATTGGATGAAAAAACGCTAAGTGTAAAGAAAGCTTTTTATCCATTAACCTTTCGGAAAACTTTGCAAACTTCTACGGCGCTGTATCAAAATACTAAAAACATGGGTCAGTACTTTGTTCAACAATGTTTTGAGTTCAACAAAACTCTTTGGAAGAATATGTTTTACGTTACGAAGCGAAAAAAATTGCTTAAAATCCTTTGCTAGGAAAGGTTTTATCTAATATTTTCTTTAATAAAACGCTTTAAATGGTTTTTTCGAGTTTTAAGTGCGGCATGCACTGTATGATTAATAGATATACTAGCGGACGCGGCAGACGATGTTCTGCCCGAACGTTGGGCTACTTACTATTTACTTCTATTATCCTATATCATCCCGGATGCCGTTCCCGCCTCCGTCCCCATTCCCGTTCCCGTCTCCGTCACCGTTCCCGTTCCCGTTCCCGTTTCCATTCCCGTATAATTAGAAATAACGAATAACTACGAATCGTTTCTGCTTTGTGTACCGGTAATAAAGTACAAATTAACTCTTTGACGGTGAAGAAGAAGAGTTTTTAATTTCATTCCTCGGATTTAAGCAAAGTAGTTTAGTATTTCATGCATGTCATGGATTTCCGCAAAGTAACGCCTGATTCTATCAGTTATTTACTTAGGTTGAAAATGTTCGTGTTGGGATCTTAGAAGGTGTCTTAATCATGCCTCGATTTTAATGCAATCCGCGTTGACGCTAGAAGAGTCCCCTGTGATCTTTTTTCTTTGAGACGGACTAAAAGGCCCTACCGTTCCTGCGACGAGTAAGAATTTATCGCAACTGCCTCAGCTTATAGCTCATTCTCAAGACCAGCAGAGCACATAAACTCTGCAATGGCTTGAGGCGTGAGCGCCTTAACTCCTACGAGGTGTGTTCCCCCAGTACGTTGTAGCGCTTGAGGAATAGACACAGTCACAGAGGATGTGCTTGGCCGTTCCCAAGTCCTCGTGACAGAACCTGCTGTGAGCATAGCAGGAACATTTTCATCCTAAGTAATGTCGACTCGTCGACTTACTTCGGTTAGAAATCTTCGTGATAGGTCTTCAGATCATTTAAAGCTACGAAAACACGTGCCGAATATTCGTGTCGAATTTAATCAACATTAAAGCTCTTCCCGTCACGTACGCTAATTCCCTTTAAATATATTTATTTATCAAACACATTTCTTATTTCACATTTCTCTCGCGCCGTTTCAAAAAGAATTTCGAGTGCAAAGTTATTGGATTTGCTTCAATATTAAAAGTCATTGAACTTTCAAGTGACTTGATAAAATGCTTTCTACGATATGAAGTACCCATTTTAGTAAAGGTATTAAATTCCGGTTCATAAAGAGTTATTAGTATCATAGTTTATATTTCTTCTCTTGCGTTATCCCGGTCCAATAGTACCAGGATCCGCTAAGATTGCAGAGGATTTGGTTGTGGGGCGAGTTAAGATGACCGATTGTCATCTGACGTCATCCTCGAAACCCCCACGATCTCTGTCAATCTTACGACGAACCACCATGTAACCTTGAAAGGTCAATGGTCAAAAGGCAAATTAAATCCGTTAACTACTCAATTTGAGTCTGCTGGGCTATCTTATATCTGGACTTAATAATGAAATAGCCTTAAAGAGTAAACCTCAAGAACCATCCAACTATTTAAAAATTCAACGACATACATACGAGCTTTATCTATACTAAAATATAAAGTAAAAGAGTTTATTTATTAGTTTGTTTGCTTGAACGCGCAAATCTCAGGAACCACAGGTCCGAGTTGAAAAATTCTTTCAGTGTTAGATAGCCCCATTTATCAAGAAAGGCTATAGGCTATATATCGTCACGTTATAATTGAATCTATTTTTTTAAACTAATTTTACGCGGACGATGTCACGAGGACAGCTTGTATATACATAAAAAGATATGTGGCCATATATTAAGATATATGTGACCTACATAGTTCAAAGTACGTTACAGTAAGAAAACCAAATCAGAAATGGTGAAATTCTTGGAGGCAGTATAGAATTTCTGCAACTCCAAGGCTATTCGATGTACACCTTACGCATTCTGAACAAATCTGTATTGCACAACCAAAGAAATCTACATATATAAATAAATTGAGGTATGTCTGTGTATTGTTTCAATTAACTGCTATTTAACACTTTTTTTAATTTTGCTCTTTTTGAGTTAACCTTGAGTTAACCTTTAATAGTTTATTTATAAAGATGTATTTTTATGTTAGAAGGGGCAAACGAGCAGACTGTTCACGTGACTACAGACGCCTATGAACATCCGCACGACCAGGAAGCTAGCAGGTGCGTTGCCGGCCTTTATTGACGACTTTAGGCCACTGGGAAGTCTCACAAACCGAACCAAAACGCAACCACAAAGCCATTGTTTGACGTGACAGCACTGCCGCCATTTCACGCCACTCTTTTGACTTCAATTTTTAAAGTTTTGTTGATTTCCCAAAAACGATGGACACATGAAATAACATTCGATTACCGTCCCTATGCCCTATGTAATAAGACTGTCGTCTTACATATTTATAGCATAAACAGTATTAGCTTTTAAAAACTGTAGAGTCCTATACAGGCAATGTCTTAATATAACATGTATGTATGTATGTATGCATTATTATTTACTTTTTTATTATTAGTAATTGTCCATAAAGTACGTCTAACGTAAAAGGTTCAGGGGGCATCACCAATATGTGACATTATGTGACAACGAGCAAAGGCTCTCTGATGTCACAGGTCTCAATCGTGCCTATTATCTAATATATTTGACCTTATGTTGATTTTATTAAAGATTATTTATTAAAAACCAAAGACGATATTTCAGACTTCTGTTTTATTTTGATCATTTTAATAAGTAAAAAAAAAAGTATGTGAAGTCCCACCAAGAGAGAAGGTATACTGAAAATGTACAAACCTGTGACAAGAACGGAGGCAGGGTTTAAAATATCGTAAAATTCGTGTGACGTCATTAAAGGATGACCCCTTAACTGTCATCACCGCTTTAATAAACAAGCTAGACCTCGCAGTCGGTCCTATAATTTTCCAACAAGGCAGGAAATTCAGCTTTACTGGCCTGACTTCCTTACTGATTTTAGCCGGATAGCCTTTGTCGAAAAACCTTTTTTATACATAACAAGGGGTGATCTGACAGGAATGCGTGAATTCATGAAAGGGACTAACTTCATCCATATACTAGAAGGCTAGCAAATACGTTGCCAGTCCTTCTTAGTCGCTGGGATAAACCTCCAGACTCCCTTTATGCTTAGCATCCCACTAATATACATGTTTCAAGACCCTTTCTCCCTCCCACGTGCAAATTATTAAAAACTCTACTTCCAATGTTATTCCCTCAATAATATCTATTTATTTATTAAGTACACTTACAACATACATATTATTCATATCATGGCATACTGTACCAGCGCCCTGGTAGCGGCCGATAACGCAAGAGCCCAACAAAAACATTATAAGGTACGACCAGTTGACCTCATCGAAATACTAAATTCGAAAGTTTTACAACAAAAAACATTAAATTTTTTTTTTAAACCACAATCTCATGTCAATTTTGTCAGAATTTTTTGTAGAATGGTGATGTGCATACAGAACTCTTTTACATTCCAATCAAAATTCAATAATAAACAGAAAATCCTACTAATAGCAGACATATATGTATATATATTTTTAAAGAAAACTATGTCAATACATAGTTAACAATTCTACTAATATAATTAAAATTGAATTATAAATAAATTTGGGTAATACGGTATTCTTTAGCATTGCTTCGTAAATAGTTCATTATTGTTTTGTAATATGTAAAAGATAAAAATGGTTCCCGTGAGTTAGACTTAGAGATAACCATCGCTGACTTTTTTATAGATCTTTTTAACATATACAATTCCGTAGTACTTTATTTTGATCTATCTCGTAAGTTTTAGTCGGCGCACGCAATGTAGGGGTATGAAATATGTTTTGACGACATCACGTTACACATCATTGAAATTCTCGAAATGTATCCTTATATAACATGAATGTATTATAGTTTATATAAACCTGCTCGAATCAATCTGTTCATTGGTCAAAATTGCATTAAAATCTGTTGCGTAGTTTTAAGGATCTCCGCGTACAAAGGCGGAAAGCGACTTCATTTTATACCATTCTGTATTATGATTAACAATAATGTCTATTATCTAATTTTATTAAACTATCCTGAGATATGCTAAAAGTAGATGTATATCAGTTTTTTTTGACATAAGTTTTATTTAGGACATTGTGCGTCACGTGCAAGACTTACAGCACCGGTGGCTTACGGAAATCAACGTGAAACCGGTTGTAAGTTCTCTATGGTAAATGTAGTGTAGTTTAAGTATTCATTAAATAAACCTACTGTATTATAGGGGGGACTATACAGTACTTTGTTAAATGTCAAGCAAAGGCCCTTCATGGATTTTCAAAATTTATATTTTCTTTCAAATAAGTTAAAGCAATACTTCTTGGAACCTTAAAGCAATATTCTTTGATAAAATGGAAACTAGATAACTGTTCGTATTAAAAGTAAGTGAAACAATTCAAACAGAGCCGATCAATGGGAAATGAATCAATCGAGTAAGAGGGAAATAACAGTTTGATTGCAATCAGTGTTTTGACGTACCGATCACAAAACAGCAGATAGATCGCTTTAAATCGTTATTTTAGTAGATATAGTAGTACCAACACTTGTTTGTTAATGAACAGACTCCAAACATAGACTTTCAGGAGTAAGGAACACATGTAAAGGTGGATATTTACAGGTGACGCCTAGGCTGTTTCTGTGGTGAGTCTAGAAACAATGTCCATTTCTCTGTATGTCCCACCTGCACGCAGAAGGACCAGACGGATGTTATCAATAAAGAAGTTATTGTGGCTGCGTTCTGGGTCGTAATAATATAATAAATGTTTGAAAATTAAACGCTAAGAATCTATTCCTTCGACTGTGCGGTCATATGACAGCAATAGACAAGAGGCGTCCACATCCAGTGCACCAGGTACAGCTATATGAATACACTACTTTGGGTGTTCGGCGTATCTGTGTTCACGGTAGTGATCCGTGGCTCTGCATATATTTTGATTAAGATGGATAGTCAGTATAGTTACAACGTGTAGAGTAAGGGCATGTAGAGTAAAAAGCATGGTTCTAAAAAAGATTTGATAATACTTGATAGTGTTAGCCATTTTTTTTTTATAAAACAAGGAGCAAACGGGCAGGCGGACTGCAATAGCAGAGGGCTCGTAGATGCATTGTCGGGTCTTCGAGAAATGAGTGTTCCGTTTTCCCTAGGTCGTTCGTTTCGGAAACATAATTAGAATTAAAATATGAAAACAAAACACGAAAAGTCTCGTAAAAAAAAAGGTTTAACTTAGAACTTTTATGGGCATAACCCTGTAGGGGTGTCTTTATATCCAGTTCAAACCCCCGAAACCTTTCAAAGACCGGTTCAAACATGGCCAAAATTCGCCCAGCCATTTAAATGTTACATTATTATTACTTTTTTTTTATTATTTATTTAAAATTAATTTATACAGCAAATTCTATGTATATAGTTTCATATCCAAAAACCTCTCATAAGTTTGTGGGGATATGAATATTCCTCATACAGATCTATATGAAGAAAATACCAATATAGGAAAAGAAACTCCATTACTCTTAGCTAGTACACCACCAAGTTTTGTTTTCTTTTCTTGACAGGCTAATTTCCACATTTAGATATAGTGTTTTTCTCCTCCAGTCTAACAAATTATGTCTAGAAACGTTATTTACGTATCAGATCTATTATAATCTATCGTTGTCTCTCTTTTATTGTAAATAAAAACATTTAATGACATTAATCTTACGAAAATAGGGGCGAGCGTATTGTTAATGAGAATGTATCTTCTATCTATTTCTGCAACGCACGCTAGAATAGCTCGCAGATGGCGGAATGTTTTCCTACTTACTGGACATTTTATTATTTTGGAATATCACACAATGTCTTTATAATATATAGCCTATATATCATTTTGATGTATAAACTATAATAATGCAAAGTTTTATTAAAATCCATTCAGTATTTTTTCCGTGAAAGAGCGTCAAACATACATCCACGCGAAACTTTCGCGTTTATAATATTAATATTATTAAAAAATGGAAACGAATCTGGATTAGACAATCCTTTTGAAACTATTTATTAATTTAATATCAAATAATCGCCTCTTTCATAATACTGGTTCATCGGATTAAATATTAAGCGACGAGAAATGCCGTCAATATATTTTTCTCGATAGGTGCTGACTGACGGATATTATGTACGTCCTGGGTTTGCCTTTGTCACGAACGATGAAAAAACTGATTACTTGTCTACTGCTATAACCTGTAACTAAAGCGTTCTCTAGACCTACAATAACATTGTACAATAAAATTCTTGTATAGTAAGATTAACTTAAAGAAAAAAGAAAACGCAATGTTTATCTTATAATGTATATTTAGATTCTCTTTTTCCGCCAGTTTTGCAAGCGCACGTGTACTCCTCGTCAAATCATAAACAGAGACTGAAAAATACTGCGCAATATGCAATTTATTTATTTATCTACATGTGGTTTACAAAAAAATCAATTACATTTTTGCCCAGCTAATATTATGTCATCACAACATGCTCAGATTACAACCATGTTGATATAAGTAAACAATAATAATAAAAACACAATTTAATGTCTGGAAAGTTAGATATTTATAATTAATTAACATTTAGTAATAAATAATGTCAAAAAAAATCAGATAAAGTCACAAATTATAAATAAACTATGTAAAATAAGTGAGGTATATAAACGTATAATATGTATCAACGAAGAATATGGTGCAATAAAAATTAAACTCGCTTAAACTTTCGTTCAATCTGTGCACAATCTTTAATATTAATCCTATAGGGTCGATAATATAGCACAATCTGTAGTTTAAAGTATATAAAGCTGAAGAGTTTGTTTATTTATTTGTTTGTTTACTTAAACGCGCTAATCTCAGGAACTAGTGGTCTGATTTGAATAATTCGTTCAGTGTTAGATAGCCCATTCATCGAGGAGGGATATATATCATCATGCTAAAATTCTTCAACTAATTTTACGCGGACGTGATATTGTGCAATATAATTGACCGTTTAGGGAACACCTAAGTCGATTTTGCAGTTCATTACTCAGGCATTATGGAAAAAACTGTTGTATAACAATTCTACACCGTAACAAACGTTGCAGCATTACACCGATTTTCCCTCGTATTCATTCGCGGATTAAAGCAAAGTAGTTTAGCTTCTCATGCACCTTTATGAATTGATTAAAAAAGTTTAATTCTCTATTCATATCTGCTTCATAATGAACACTTTTTTATGACGTTTATACGTCGTCTCTTCTTTTTAACCTATTTGCTACACAAACCTTATCATATAAAGTAATATGATATGTTTAGGAATTGATTGTCGTTTGTGAGGTATTCTTGTCGATAAGACTTAAAACAATTTAAAGTGACTTTTACACTGATTAAATTACTTTCTTACATGTCTTGAACAAGTCTTTTATGTAATATACAGGACTATATGACACACGGACCTTTGTCTCTAAGGTAGAGAACTTAAAGCCTGTGTTTTAGGTAACAGACTCAAGGTGGGAATCGAAACCACAATCCTCAGAACGGAAGGGTCACTGCCCACTATGCCTTCCTGTATAATGTCTTCTTCTTCTACTTCCTGGTATTCTCCCGGTGTAGTAGCATGGTCCGCTTAAATTGCAGAAGGTGTAGCTATGGGGGTGAGTTAAAACGACCGACTCCGTCTGTCGTCATCTCCGGAACCCCTACAATCTCTGCGACGATGACGACACAGTGACATTAATCAGGACCCCTTGTTTTACGCGCCTTCCGAAACAAGCAAAAGGCAGGATATTTGAAAAGTCATTATTAGAACGGATCACGCATCTATTACCCGGCCACAGTAACAACTGGTTAGCCTTGCGTTCGTATCAAAGGCCTGTCGCTGATTGCAAGCTACGAACCCCTCAGGTCTCTCTCTTCGTCACTCTCTCACCGTCACGTAACGAAAAGAGGTCCTTGTAAATAATCCAAAAAGTATCAGAATGCAAAATAACATTTTTGACATGAAAAGGCAACAGTAAAATGAATAAAAAATGAAAAAGCAACAGTGAAATAGAGAAAGTTTTTATTATATTATGTATGTGTCTTATTGTTTACTTTTCACAAAGTTGGAATAAATGCTGTTTCTTTCTTTCTTTTCTTTCATAGGTTACCTTTATAAAAATCGACTGTAAGAGTGTTTATCATCCTAAACCGCTGGACCAAATTGGACGAAAGAAATAGGGTTAATAGAAGCCACTTTCGCCCATCACGCAGTCGAAAAAAGATGTACCGACTACAGAATATTTCTAAACAATTGTATAGTTGAATTTACATACTTTTTGTTTTCTGGGTGGAATTTCGTCGAATGTGCAGACTAGTCTACTATATGTAGTATACTATGTCTATCTTTTTCCTGGCGTTATCACGGTCCGCTGAAATTGCAGAGGTTGTGGCTGTGGAGAGAGTTAAGATGACCGATGCCGTTTGACGTTATCCCCGGAACCCCCACTATCTCACTAATCATTCAGTGACATTAATCGTGATCCATTGTTTTAAGTGCCTTCCGACATACGGAGGAGGTCGGATATTTGAAAACTAGTGATAGAATGGATCACCCATCCATTACCCGGCCGCGCCAGGAACCGCTTAACCTAGCGATCGACTCAAATGCCGGCTACCTATTGAGCCACGACCTTCTCCATATAATAATCGGATGAGGTCGTGACTATGTACGACCTTAACTAATTTAATCTGTTTAACTGAACTGTACCAACATCTGCGACTCGCCTGATTTATAATTTATATCGAAATTAATTTCGTAAACGTTAAATTAACAGACGATTGTTTGGGAGTGTTTATAATTTCAATTATAACGACTGCTACTAAAATCTCGAGACTTGAAATTACAAACGTAATTTAATAATGAATGAATGAATTATATATATCATATCTTTTCTTTTTTTTTTTCATTTTTATTATGTATACTTTTACATTTTGTATTTTAGTAGTAACTTCTCTATTGTGTATTATTTTAAATTTGAGTGTAGATGAGGACTTTGAGAATGTGCTTGTACAAATATTTGCCCTTTTTCTAGCGGTGCCGGTTTTTTTGGTAAGAGTCAAGACTACTGAATATCGTAGGCATTTGCTATAACAGAAGGTTTGTATCGCCAAACACTGAGAGAGGAGTATGCGCTTTTCTCGAAGGTTCTTAACTTCTCATACTTTGGGGATACCTCAGAAAGCAGGCGTTGCCTCAGGAATGTTGTGCGAGGCAAGAAATTTTAGGCATTTCTGTGTATTAGTGGGTGAGGAATTTGGAGTTCTTCTCTTCTTAACTGCTACTTCACTGCTGAGGATCGTGAATCATGTGTTTTTGGGTAACCTGTTTCCATCGGTCACGTTTCTTCGCTTGTTGTAGTGCGGTACTGACAGTTGTTCCCATTAATATTTCCAGTATCTATCAGACGTTCAAGATTGTCTGTGGATCTGCGAGTGACATGAGGTTCTTAATACATTAATTAATTACTTTAGAAGTAAAACATGTTAGTATCGCGTTCGTGTATGTATAGGTGAATTCCGACACAAATAAAACCACCATCCGCTTGAGGCGCTGTTCTAGTTTTCATACAAATGCTTAGAGGAGACGCAAGTACATGCACATTTTTTTACAAACTTAACCTAGGGGCCAGTGCAGATTGTGTGAAAGTATGTGAAAGTTTATCTGAGGGCATATGCGCGGAGCATCTGTCCTTGGATTGGTTTTACAAGTTTTATATATTCTGCTCAAGAATGTAACCAGAAGAGCGCTCCAAGCAATAATAGACTTAAAGCGCTGAGTGATTGTATTTTATGCTTAATTAATATAGCTTAATACATAATTTTCTAGGTAAAGATATCAATAATGACTTCACTTTATATGAATTGCAGTATTGCAAGTCCACTCCAATCCACACAGAATAGAAAATTATACTTACTTAAATAATAAAGAAAATTGATGGTACTTTAACTGGTATATAGCCGATATTACAAGGAGTAATAAAGGCTAATTTACTATCAGAAAATAATTGGGGTACCGCAAAATGAAAACCCTCGAAATTAAATAAAATCATTGAAATAACGCGGACAAAGTCGCGGGATGTAGTTAATAATAAAAATATATCAATTCACATACTGCTTCATTAAAAAAAAACTCCACAAGCCTAGTTCGCGTACTATATACATAAGTATATAGTATATTTACATAATTAAAGCTATACACATTACATTTGACAATTCATATTTCTGTAGACTAGAAAGAAAGAAAGAAACAACGTTTATTCAAACATTATGAACAGTAAACCATATGACACATACATAATATAATAATAACAGAGTAAACACCAAAACAAATAAATAACAACTAAGCTTTGACACAATCTTATAGTACAATGTATACATGTGTGTGTAAATCGCTTGGTATTGGTGTGCGTGAGGTTTTGTTTTAATAATTTATTGTATTAATAATGTATAATTTATAAAAATATCAGCATTCGCACACCAACCTCAATAAAAACTATAATTGTGCCGAATTTCATATTCCTATTATTCGTGCAATTTTCATAAAATGGTACCGAAAGTTTTTGCTTTACGTATAAATATACAGATTATTTTAAATTTTATTTTCTTTATGATCGACTCTCTCATTAAGTAAAGTCTTTGACAATCGTTTGAGTGATTAGGGCGTTTATTACACTTACAAATTAAGTCAGATTCGCTGAAATTGTTATATTCTATATATGTCTAATAAACATACAACCAAATAAGCTGCAGTTATTTTAATAAGATAGTCGATTTTCTTTTTTAAATTTCTTCAGAAATATAACGTCAAAAAAGAACGAGTTGTGGCTTGCACAGCCCTTCGCAGCCTGCCGCCCTGGGCCATGGTCCAGAGCCTAGGGGAACATGTACTCTAGGGTACAGATTAGTGTGTATATATAATATTATGTGTGTTTGCGTTTGGGTGTGTATGTACTGGTGTGTGTGTGTTCAAAGTCCAAATATGTTACAATAACAATATTAAGTCATCACCAAAATACTGAAGACTAAAATATTCTTTAATTGGGTACAATCGGTTGTTTCTTACTTGAGCGTCTGCACGGCGAGCTGCACGTCGTAGCGCTTCTCGGCGTGCGGCAATCGCTCGAACGGTACCAGGCACGGGTGCACGCGGTGCGCGTCGTCGCGAGCCTCGCCGTAACTCCAGCCCGCCTCGATCTAACACACACACATTTTTAACACGGGCATTATAGTTATTATTATACAATACTAAGTGACCCGACAGACGTTGTCTTACCCAACTTCGGGCTCGTCTGCTATTAGCATTAACCAAATTCCCTTTACGTCTTTCCATAAAACATGATACTGGCCGTATGATTTAAGAGAGACTAGTTTTAGCACGTCAGTTAAAAGGTCTAGATCGAACGTCAGCTATTTGAAGTGTAGAATAAATTTGAAATTTTTTAAGATTTTTATAAGATCTTCTGATGTTTCCATTCTTTTTTTCTTTTAATCTCGACTGAAACATGGGGAATAAAAAAAACAAGCAAAATTTATCGGTCCAGCCGTTTTCGAGTTTTAGCGAGACTAACGAAAAACGATAGGTTTTTATATATATGTATATAAGAAGATATAGACAGAAGAGGACGATGGGCTTTATATCAAGTAATAGTAGCATAACAAATTATGAACAATTTTTTTTTTACAAGCAAACACTTAAATGACTACTGACGCCCATGGACGATTAAAAAATATTTACACTCGTCAATTATGACATAGTGTTTGTATTGCCTGTTAGGGAAAAGTCAAAAAACTAAAGTTTTTAATCAGGCTAGGTGTGAGGCACGCCTATTTTTTTCTTGCTTATTTCCTTACTATCTTAACTCGCCCCACAGCCAAATCCTCTACAATCTAAGCGGACCTTGGTACTTAACCGGGATAACGCTAGGAAGAAGTAAATAGTATGCAGTGCATAGTACGGACAGGACAACTTCTGCCGGGTCCGCTAGCTTGAAATAAAAACCAACTAACTGCAATTTAGAACCACGCCAAAAATGTAACCATATAATATACAAATATTACCTAACTTTTGCCCATATAAAGTAATTTTCTATTTGGGCAGACTGTTTATTAATGAGGCTAAAGCTAATAACATCTAAACAAGATGATAAACAGCCAATAAATTATACGGTATTACAAAAATATACACAAGCGAATTGGAAACAACACTCCAATAGTAACGAAATTTTGATACAAATTCGAATTTACTGAATAATTTATTTAAACGCGTATTTTCAAATTCACGATAATTCCAGTCGTTCAAATAAAGGTAGTGCGTGCCTCATGAGATATTCATCGGTGGAAACGAACATAGCATCTGCGTCTATGGGAAAATTTCGCTTCCATTTATTTACGAAGGAAAATTTATACAAGTAGGTATAATTATAAGTGTCTGTCTTACTTGTTTTTATCAGATGGTTTATCTGTGGATGTGTACTATGAGGCGACCACATTGTTTCGTCACCCTGGCCGGTCTGAATTAGGATATGGGAAAATGTATTTTACACATAAAACTTCCCTTCGTTATTTTTTTAGATATTTTAATGCATATTTTCAGATTTTTTTTTATAATACAAGGAATAAACGAGCAGGCAGTTCATTACCTAAGACACAATGAGGCTCGCAGATACGTTGCCGGCCTTTGGCCCACCGGGATGTCTCACAAATTGAACGACATGCGACAATAATACCATCATTTGAAGTGACAGCATTGCCGCCACATCACACCGAACTTATGTGAGAAAGAGGTACTGGTACCCGAAGGCGCCGACCCTAGACTTTTATTACTAGCTGCATCCCGCGACTTCATCCGTGTGAATTCAGTGATGATTTGTTAAAATTTGATTTTGGCTTTTTTGTGTGGAACCCTTGCAATTTTTCTAAAACTGAAATAGCATGTTCGAAAAGTTCCGTTGAAATTGGACTAACTGTTTCGGAGGTTATCCGGAACAAGCAGACAGGCAAAATTATTTTCACCTGCGTTTTACGACAGCTATCACTTATACAATATATATGTATAATACGAATCTTCAATTTTATTTAAATGTGTTTAGATGTCAAGATTTAGTACTAATTAATAACATTAGGATATATTTATAACAAACGAATGTGTGACACGATATTTTAATTTGATGAAATTCTATTTCTCATACATAAAATCTCGGCATTGAATAAGAAAATGACCAAAGATTATATTTCTATCCAACGCTAGGAAAACATGACAGAAAATATTGATAAATAATTAAAAGATTAGTTTTATCCTTATTAAAGAGATGAAATGAAAAAAGAAATTGTTTATTTCCAAAGCCAAATATTACAAGGTATTTAATGACAACATGTTTCGGAAAAATGTTTAATTTAAACGAATTGTTATTATTCTCCACACTAGGAGATCCTGAAGTGTAAATAATAAATGTAAAAGTAACTCTGTCCATTACATTTTCACGCCGAAAACGCTGAACCAATTTTGATAAATTTCGGTGTGGAGATAGCTTGAATTTTGCAGACTGACATAAATATATATAGAACTATATGACACACGGACGTCTGATCCTAGGGGAGACAACTAAATGCTTATGTTATAGGTAACAGACGACTGTTATACACAGTTATTTGTAGAAATAAATACAGACATATAGATAATAAAACCAGACTGGAGGAGGTAATCGAACCCACGTTCACCGGAGCGGAAGGCAGGGTCACTGCCCACTGCGCCAACGGGCCAGTCAACAAATAGCATCGAAAATTATCGGAGTAATTTGAAATACCAATTGATTTCTTATTCGCTGAGGAAATGTCTAGATTACATTCAATATGATATGACTATGATATGAGACAAGTTAAAATCTTCCACTGCTTGCAACAATCCTGTATATACGCATTCGTAAATATTTATGTCAATTAAAATTAATGCGAAAATATTACTTTTTTGCATATGCTAATGTCAAAAATCGTGACATGTCTATTATAAACAGCATAATACTGGAGCCAGGCATAGCTTCATTTGAATGATCATTTCAATGATCATGTAGTGTGGCCGGGAACTTTGTGTAACTGCGCAAAGTTTTGTAGAACTTTGTAGACATCAAGGACGAAAATGTACAAACACTTTGAGCTACGTCTGGCTCCGGCATAATACTAATCTTTGGCAAATGCGAATATACGCATCCATACAAGGTACATTTCCGGTATGAACGTCGCATAGTAATATGGGTCAAAAGTATATATATATATATATATTTATAGCAGGTTCGTGCCATGATCAATTAAGTGTTCCGCAGTCCAATCGGGTCGTGACCATGATCCACACATGGATCAAGATATCGACACACCAAAATAATTTATCGTGATACATACCCGTTATATAACAAAGCGAATATTTGAAATGTTGGGGCGAAATACGACGACCGACTGCCTTCATCCTCGGAACTCCCACAATCTCACGACTAATATCAGCCAGTGACAGACTTTTTGACTGTTTTACGTGCCTTCCAAAACTCGGATCGGAGATTCAAAACCAGTGTTTGAACGGGTCACCCGGTCGCGACAAAAACTGCTTAACCTAGCGATCGACTCAAATGCCAGCAAACTTGATAAGTTTTGGCCGTGTATAATTTTTTATTATATGTAATATTGATTATTTGACATTACTTGTAAAATTGACTGTCCAAATTATTAGTACTTGACATTATTTGACGGGCCTTATAAAAATAATTCGCTCATAAACTTTATAATCATCGCTATTTTTCCACGCGGACTGCTTTGTTCCGCTGCGACCTCTAATGTGTACACAAAATTAGGAATAAATTTAAATCTATCTGAGATTTATAAATAACCTTTCTATATTACTTATTAAGTTTCCTTTCTTTTAAAATAAGAAAGAAAACTTAACAAGCCAGAGAAGAAGAAGAAGAAGTGAATAATACGTAAATGCTATGGACAAAAAATACTACTTACGTGTGGACTCTCAATACAAAAATATGGTTCAATACTGCTTTCTGTATCTTTGTAAAATCCCGGGAGTCATGTGTTTAGCGTTAAAGGATTTTAGGACATCTAGAAATTTGAATTCTAGCGCATCGAATAATGGGATCGAGGGGTAAAGAGCATGTCAAGACACGCTTATATAGATGGACTCCTTATGTCATACGCGATAAAGGTATTTGTTAAGTAACTTCAATAGTTGATATTCGATTACGCTTAAAATAATTTTCCTAATGACTTTTTGGCGTATTCTATCAACATGGAAAATTGCAAGGCTCTAAATTCAACATTTTGGAAATCACAGGGGGGAGGGACATTGTGGGCGAACAGAAAAAGGGACGAACAGAATGAAATTATAAGGGTTTCTCAGATACTGGATCCTTAAAATGAGGTTATATACCCATCACTGATTATATCAAATTTGTAAACGGCGCCATAGAGTGGTTTAGCGTGAAAGAATTATTTGCATGTCGAAATTTCAACTCTACCACGTCTGATTTTTGGGAATGAGTTTAAAAACAAAAAATGCTTGTAACAAACCGACAAACAAACTAACTAGCGTATAACTTACTAGATCAATCAATTCTTTCAACTTCTTTCTTTATTGGACAAAATACATAGTCTCAATTATATATTGGTTTGCTCTGACTTTCGCACTAACGAAGCTGTGGGCACTTAGCTGACTGCTGCCTGTTTGTTTGCCCCTTGTAACATAAAAAAGATATGCCCACAGTAGTATGGAACATGATATCGAAACGATATTGTGTAAACGTATGAGTAAAATGACAGAACCCGTTGCTACGCGAACACTGAGCCTTAAAGGGACGAATTCAGGCCACACGACGTAATTAACGACCAGATTAAAATGTATGCCTTTCTACGCTGGCTTTTGCTAATTGTTTATTTGAGCCGTGTATTAAGGCCCTTCGTTGGAAAAACACACACGCTTCCATATATTTTAATTGTATAGCGGTTATTTATGGCTTTGTTAAGAGGAAAATTAAATTGAATTCAACATCTTCTTTGAATTTGTCAAGTGATATATATTTTAAAACGCGAACGCTCCCCTAAGATGAAACTGCTAAAACTGCGGGACGTATGTATAAATATGAAATTTAGCACGAGGTACTTTATAGTTAGTAGTCGTCCGCATAGAACGGATTTTTTGATAAGGTCAGTTTAAGGAGTTCTAAGGGAAGGTTTTATTTTACGCGGACGAAACAGCTAGTTGGAATATTACATTACAGATATCATGCACGATAAAATAAAGAGTTTTGAGCACATTGCTTTTTTTATGTTACAAGGGCTAAAGGAGCAGGCAGCAGGCAGTTAAATGCCTACTGATGCCTATGGACATCTGCACGACCAGCAGGCAATCTGATGCGTTGGCGGCCTTAGTGACGAGTTTAGGCCGCCGGGAAGTCTCACATACCGAACGAAACGGGACAACAATACCATCACTTGACGCGACAGCATTGCCGCCACTTCACGCCGATCTTTTTACCCGCCTTTTTTTTTCTTTATCAATATACATCGTCAGAGCGTCACTGCAAATAATTTAAACTAACATATTTGATATTTGTATAATTTGAAATATTAAATCTTGTGGACTTTTCGGGATTATGCTAAGCTCCCATCTTTCATTCCTCGCCGAAAAGCCTCTCACCTTGGTGTGCCTTTCCCACAATATATTAGTATAGTCTGTTGTTAATAAATGTTCGCGCAGTGGGCAGTGACCCTGTCTTGCGTTCCGGGGACGTGGCTCCGATTTGCGCCTCGAGTCTGAGTGTATTATCTATATGTATGTATTTATATGTTTCTACAAAAAAAAAAATATTTGTGTATAACAGGCGTCTGTTACCTATAACACAAACATAAGTTGTCTATCTTAGAAAAAGACGTCCGTATATCATATAGTCGTGTATATATTTATTTTTTTATAGATTATAAATTATTTTCCGAGGTATAAAAATCCTATATAAGGCTAAAATCGTGTTTATTAAAAATTAGAAAAAAGACCATGTAATATTAAAATTTTATTTACTTAACAGAGATTTCACAAATCAAGTAACTTAGAACATTCCGATACGGGATACCATACTATTCGACGTTAAGAGGAAACTTTTTGAGTGCTTCAAAAATCTTCCTGGTCATTCGTCCATTCAATTTTTTACCGTAAGTATAAAATACTGTTCTCCAGCTGGTATTTACCAAATCTGTAAAATATTCACCTGAAAAATTTGAAAATATTTAAACCAAAGTGTAATATTATCGTCGTCGTGGAGGCGATGACCTAATCAGTGGTTGGAATTTGAGTCGATCGCTAGGTTAAAAGTAGAATTAGCCGTACTCTTTTAGCTATAAGACCTAGTGCGGAAATTAGCGGAATTTAGCTGTACTCTTTTAGCTATAAGACCTAGTGCGGAAATTAGTGGAATTTAGCTGTACTCTTTTAGCTATAAGACCTAGTGTAAAAACCAAAATTCGCAAAAAAGATTTGATTTATTAAACTAGTATTTTCATGTTTCCATTGCTTAGTATATTGCTAAAGTTTTAATTAGTGTTAAAGGTAAACTTTATATTGCATGTATTTAATTTTAGATTATTACGTAGTAAAAAGATTATCTACGGAGCTCCCAATACATGAATCTCCATGTACATCCTCAGCCTAACTTTTAAAGCAATATGATATAGTTACGAGATCTTTCATGCCCCTGCGAACATTGAAAGTCGAAAATCCATGAAATATTCAAATTATTATGGGTTTATCAGAGATAACGCGATTCGATGTTTGATGCGTGTCCGTAATACCATTGGGTGCCTTTTTGTTCAAAATGCGATCAAGTGAGAATATGACGCTTGGAAAGTTTTATAATAAACGTAATAGATGAGCATTGGATATTATTTGATATTGTTCGGACAGTGGATAAAGAAATTTGAACGGAACTATATAAGTGCGAATATATACATACTAGCTGCCCATCCCAGCTTCGAACGGTAGCAATTGAAATATATATTTACAAAGATAAATATTAGCAGGGACAATATACTCTGTGCCTTTCTATCAGTAAAAGGATTTTCAAAATTGTTCTTAGTGAAGCAGAAGCATTAATGAATTTAATTTTTTTTGTAATCAGTAAAATTTTTATATAAAAATTTAATTTTACCTTATATGTGTTCATTGCTATTAATTCTTTACAGAAATCTCCATAATTTCAAACTTAATCTCTTCCAATTAGCCATATCCCGGTCTAGTACCAGGGTCCACTTAAACTGCAAAATATGTGGCTGTTGGGTGATTGCCGTCAGACGCCATCCCCGGAATCCCTACCACAAAATCACTAAGTGACATTAATCAGGCCTCACTGTTCTACGTTCCTTCTTTAACGTGGAGGATACTAAAAGAGTCAGTGTTAGAATGGATCGCCCTAACCTAACCTAACCTAGCGACCAACTCAAATGCCGACCACAGTTTAAGCTACGACTCTATATTGTAGTTGCTGGTCATTCTCAATAAAAAAAGTAATTTCTTTCTTCCACCAGCCTCGAAGGCCCTGTTGACAAACACGCCCTAAACTTAAGTTTGTTATTCGCACTTTTACCATAATATTAACCGTGTCAACTGTTTTTCTGCAAACATGTGAACAAAGTAGCATAGACGAGGTAGTTCACAGCACGTGTATATACTTGTATTATACGTGTGTAATGGAGATTGGAGTCAGCGGAAGGGCCCTGTTGACAAACACGCCCTAAACCCGAGTTTGTTATTCGCACTTTTACTATAACATTAACCGTGGCAGCTGTTTTTTTGGAAACATACGGACAAAGTTGCATAGATGACGTAGTTCACAGCACATGTATATACGTGCATTATACGTGTGTAATGGAGATTGGAGTCAGCGGAAATCCTTGTTGACAAACGCGCCCTAAACCCAAGTTTGTTATTCGTATTTTTATTATAATATTAACCGTGGCAGCTGTTCTCTTGGAACGCGGCCAAGAGGGGTTTTATTAAAATACGCTTAGAATATAGAATTAATGGCGCACGGGGAACTTTATTTATTTACTTCCTATCAGTAGGTATTTGGGTCGGAAATTCTTTGCAGTTATTCGTGAGTAGTTTGGAAAAATTCGCGCTATTGTACTGCGTGATGTCAAGGCAATGTAAATGAGGAAATGAGTCACGATAGTTTAAAGGTAGAAAGGTAGAGAGGCCTGCTCGGTACGCCTGAGTCCGCTGAAAAGGGAGAAGTTTTCGTAGAAATAATAGAATCCGCGGGTATTTACCGGGGGAATATATTGCATACATCCATGAATTATTAAAGTCCTACGAAACGTGAAAGTTTGTACACATGGAGGTATGGATGTATGTTTGACGCTCTTTAGCGGAAAAACTACAGAATGGATTTTAATAAAACTTTACAATAATATGGTTTATACATCAGAATGAGATATAGACTAAATTACAAAAATATTGTGTGAATTGTTCAAAATATAACGATAAATGTCAAGTAAGTAGGAGAAAATTTTACCATCTGCGAGCTATTTTGGCGTGCGCTGTATACAACCGTTAGAGCTACATTTATATAGTGTATGAAGGAAATGTTTGTTTCAAACAGTTCTACAAAAAAGCTCGTGGCAGTATATACCTATCTTTCATGCTTAAGTCAATAATGCCAAAATAGTAAACTATTATGGAACGGGAAAGGAAACGGAACGGGGACAATATTATAGAATGTAGTCAATAGTAAGTAACCCAACATTCGGGCAGGACGGCGTCTGCCGGGTCCGCCAGTTAATTATATGTCGATTTATGCAAAGTAATATAGTTTTTCAGGTTTCTTTTATTTCTGAGTATTTAAACGGCCTGAAACGGCTTCTAAAAGAAGCGATGGGATCCCCCACGGTTAGGTTATATCGGCGCTTTATATTTTATTACAAAGTTTATAGGGGTCAAGTGGACGGTTCGGTTTATTAAATTAGATTCTACTCAAAACGGTTAACAATTATTTTTGTATCTTGTACCACCAGAAATATTTTATGCAGTGCTCTTAAACTTATTGTAACCCCTCAAATGTTATAGAATTTGTAATATTAACAAATAATTCAATTAATTTGTAAAATCACTATTATGAAATGGACGATATCAGTTCAAAGCGGTGAGATTTGATTATTACGTGGGATTGTAAATTAGTTTGAGAAGCAGTGTTGGGTAATATATCTTTAAGCTTTGTGTGAACGTGCGGGAGGTATGCGTTAATTATTAATACAAAATAGTGTCATTAACGCGTCGTTAGATTGAACCGTTAGCTACTACACTGATTAATTTGTATTTTTCTAAGGGAAGCGGAATAAATTATTATTTAAAGCATCTTTTGATCGGATAGATTTCCTTACAGACTTTAGCTCACCTGTTTACCGTTGAGCATGTGGCCGTCACTTTAATCATTTAAGAGAGAGACAGGTATAAATCTACGATTGAAGCATTATTCCTAATTGTATTCGTTTATTTTGGGCACATGTTTAATTGTAAAAGAAGGGAATGAGACTGGCAAACTCAACACAGCTTCGCTAGTGCAGAAGCCAGGGCAATTCTATACATAATTAAGACTATGTATTTTGTCCAATAAAGAATTGAACTGAATAGAATGATGTAAAGATACTATAGGAACCATATCTAGCAACAATATATTTAGGACAGGTAGGACTCTTGCTTTAATAGATTGAGAAGCACTGGGATATAATATATCTACAATTGAAGCATTATGATTAAATACGATACATACTGTAACTAGCGACAATATTTAGGGCAGGTGGGACTGTTGCTCTAATAGGTTAAGGAGTAGTATCGGATATTATGTCTACGACTGAAGCATTGTATGACCGTGGGGGTGCCATATGTGGATTATTAATACAAATTGTGTCACTATCGCGTCGTTAGATTAATATAATTAACCTGTAAATCGATTAACTTATACAGCTTTGTGGGAAGCGGAATTAAGTTAGTAATTAAACAAACTTCAGTATTTCAACTCGGATCGAATACCTGTGAATTTTAGAGAATTTATCTACCGTTGAGGTCAAAGAAATTTATTTATTAATACATTCGAAGAAATTTATTTATTAATACATTAGAAGTAGTACTGAGTCTAACGCCAATATACGCTAACGGCAAGTGGGACTGTCTGTAATCGGTTGAGAAGCAGTGACGGGTAATTTGTCTAGGATTGAAGCATTATGTGAAATAATATGCCGTATCTAGCGACAATGTGTTAAGGGCACTCGGGGTTGTCACTCTAATAGGTTGAGAAACAGTGTCGGGTCATATGTCTACAGTTGAAGCTACGATACATAAAATAAAAATATAGCTACGATACATATCCGTAATGTGAAGATACGATAACAACCGTATCTAACAATAATGTATTTAGGACAGGTGGGACTGTCACTCTAATAGGTTGAGAACCAGTGTCTGGTAAATCTATAATTGAAGTCTTGTGTGTGAGTATGGGTGCCATCGCGATCATTATTATAACACAGCCGTGTTACTGATACGTCAATGTGCCAGATTTTAGTTATGATCAGTATGACTCGATACCTCCCACGTAAGTTATTGTAACCCGAAATTCCCAGCTCTACAGAAGAGCGTTACAAACAACTAAGTTGTAATATAATAGTCACTTTTATATTATATTCTGAATACAATAATGTAATCGTCAACACAAATGTGTTATATAATGACGATTTTATTTAAATTTACATGTTTGTAACGCCCTTTTATGAAATTGGGAATTTTGGGTTACGATAATTTACGTTGGAGGTATATTGTTAACTTAAAGATGCTTCAACTTCAACTACAAACAATTGGTCTTATACCATAATTGAAAACAGCCGCATTACGCATCTAGCGACAATGTATTTAGGGCAGGTGGGACTGTCACTCTAAAAGGTTGAGAAGCAATGGCAATGGCAGGCAATATATGTACTATAGAAGCTTTGTGTGAAAGTGGGGGTGTCATTGCGTGAATTATTATCCCACAGCCGTGTTACTGACACATCAATGTGCCAGCTTTTGGTTAGGATCAATATGATTAGCCCGATTAGCCAGCCAACCGTTTAATTTGTTACTCGCTATGGGAAGCCGAAATAAATTATTAATTAGGCTCACCGCGAAAGGTGAAATGGTAAAACACTTTAAATAGGTAGTAATTGCGAGGTAATATTAAAACGTGAAGCGAAATTTTGGGTACGATTTGAGGAGAATTGCGCAGACTGAGGGGTATGAAATTTTGCACAATTGTATAAACATATGGGTGTGCGAATGCTAAAATTTTTTTTTATAACATGCAGTATTAATATATTAAATTATTAAAATATAACCAATAGCACGCCAATGCCAGATGGCTTACACCATTCACATGTATTGTATGATGTCAAAGCGTTTTCTTTAAAGAGAACAATATATGTATATCGTTGTACGCTTTGAGTGAATTTCGACCAGCAGGCGATCTTTGGTAAAGGAAAAAGGGTCGTTATAGTATGGAAACTCGTAAGTATGACGTAATACAATACCTTTTTCTCTTTTTCTTTTTTTAAATTTCTGAATCGTTTTGTTTAATTTTTATTTAATACTACCTTCTTTTCAAAGTTCAAAAAAGGTGAGTTCTTAATTCGACTACAGTTTTTACAATGATTCAGATATTTGGTCTGGATGAATCGATTTTGATGATTCTTTTTTGTTTGAGAGTTGGTTCTTCACGTGTGGTCCCGTTTCAATTTGGTCTAGTTTTGACAAATGGAAGTCGGTTTTTGCTTCAAAAGAAAGATTATTTATACAACAAGGGGCAAAACGAATCTTTAAAGGCCGGCAACGCATCTGCAAGCCGTCTGGTGGTACAGATTTCCATCGGTGACGGCAGTCACTTAGGTGGTGAATCACCTAGTCATTTGCCCCTTGTAATATAAAAAAAAATAAAAATTAATTATATCGCATCGCTGCCCTTCAATGTATCGATATATCGACATTTGGTGCAGGCAAGAACAAATGACTTGTAAAGCAAATTCCCGGGAATTTCCGGGTCTGCGGATGATTGATGTGCCCTCGAATCACGGTATGATAAAATCTTATTAAATATATCAAAATGTATCGCTATCAGACGCATGTGGCGTCGATCGTGCCGAGATATAAGGTTATGTATATGGTAGTTTGGTAGGATCGTGGTATGGTAGAATGGTAGTATGGTAGAATTGTGGTATGGTAGTATGGCAGAAAGAAACGAGCATACTGATTCCTTTCTGTCTGGTCCGTTGGCGCAGTGGGCAGTGACCCTGCCTTCTGCTCCGGGGGTCGTGGGTTCGATTCCCGCCTCGAGTCTGGGTGTATTATCTAGATAGATTATGACTGTCATATACTTTATTATAAACAAAATAAACATCCTTCAAGTGTCATTGTTGACAAGAATAAGAGAAAATTATTTCTTTAATTAAAATATGCACGAAAGTATGCAACATAATTTGGCTAGTAATTTCTTATTTTACATTATAGAACCTAGAAGAGCTGCACAAAAAGAGAAAGTAGAAGAAAGTGGCGATGAACAGAGTTCAAGTAAAAGAAGAACGACAAGAAACAAAAAGCAGGCCGACACCCAACCACCACAACCTGGTAACACTTAACAGTTTTTTTTAAACATGATAACATCTTATAAATCAGGCGTTCAGCCGGCTGCACGCACGAAAAAACATGACTCATTGTCACGTTCCGCCTGAGCCGCGCGTGCAAGCAACAGCGCCGAGCAAGCGATAGGGAGGCAATATTGGCCTTAACGTTCGGCGTTATCACTTAATCTCTGTAAACAGACTTTACAAACAACCAATTGTTTTGCCCTGAATAACGCTTTTAGACACCTTAGCCGTTACTGAACTTGTGTACAAGATCTTTATTGAGAGTGTGGTACTCGATGGTTGAAGCCGGAATAACCATCAAAAGCAATGTCCACCCTCTTCGCCAAAATGATGGCGCCACATGATCACGTTTAACACTTAACCATGATGCCTCGACGATAGAAATGAATTTTCGATACGATTCGATTTCGATTCGATTCGAACGATTCAAAAGAGCTTGTAAAAGTCTACTTGAATAAAATATCATTTGAATTTGAATAGATTTATTTTGTCCTACATCCCCCTAATATACATAAACTGTACGTCGTATCTAGCGTATTCTACCTTCGTAAGTAGTTTATTATTTTTTTTAATATGTAAAAGATAAAATCGTTAGGTTTAAACATTGGAGATAGAAATATGCCATCGTGGACTTTATTATAGATCTTTTTAAGGTATACAATTCGTTGTATGGATTGGAAAACATCGGAGCGGGCAACAGGTTCCACATGGATGTTGTTCGATTAAATTCCTTGCAAATTGAAAAAATTCCTTGCAAATCGCAAGGTATAATAACAATTCTATATTAATATGTAATGGGTTAAGTAGTTACTTGTAATATTAGTAGTGTTTCATATATAAAGTCGGTGAAAGTTAAATTCTGGCACGGTCTTCCAGTCTATGCAGACTGGAAGACCGTGGACCGTAAGTTTCCCATCGGAACAGAAATTCACGTTAATATATTTTGACATTATGGGACCGAATTAATTGTCAAAGTCCTTTGTTCCCGTCGAAACAATCTAATTACTTACTAATTACTTACTACTAGCTACATGTAAGACTTGTTTCACATTGCTCTCCATATTGTTCTTTTGAACGGTTCACCTATATGGGAACCATGATATTTGCAAGTTATTTTATAAGTTAAAACTCATAATTATATAAATCTGTTAAAATTTCCAAATATTATATTCAAATAGAAAGTTTAAAAATATATTTAAAATTATCGTAGTCTTCCAGTCCAAATGCTAATTTACTATACTACCCAATTTAAATATCTATTCACCATGATGTTGCTACTACAGTCATTAGTCAAACTGGTGAGCCACTTGGTTGTTTGCACCTAGTTATAATATGAAAAAAAAAACAGACAAAAAAAAACTATTGCGATTAATAATAAAACGATTGCGCCGCGCTAGAAAAAAGCTATTGCGCGCGCTAAAAAAATGTATTGCGCCGTGATAAAAATACTATTGCGGCGCGCTTAAAAAAACTACTGCACCGCGCTAGAAGAAACAACTGCGTTAAGAAGCAAGTTTTCAAAAAATCACAATGAAATGTATGTATGGTTTTGGGTTCAAATTATTAAGAAACACATCGAATCGAAAACCAAACAAAAATCATTTCTATTTCATAAAACCCTGTTCGCGGATTAAAGCAAAGTAGTTTAGTTTTTCATGCATGTCATGGATTTCCGCAAAGTAACGCCTGATTCTATCAATGACATACTTTGATTCAAAAAGTTCGTGCTTTGGCCTCTGATAGTATATATTAGATAAATAGACAAAGATAATGGAGATACAAAACAATTATGTGGTATTGATGAGGTACTCTCACTTAATCAACATTTGTATAGGATAGATATAGTGAAGGCTAAACGGGAAAGCAATTACTTCTTACATACTGTATTGATATTTGTGGTGATAGATTAATCCGTGGCCGGCATTTTAGTCGATCGCTAAGTTAAGCAGTTCTTTTTTAGTTGTGAATATGTGGCTCTTTTGTTCCATACGCAACCATGTGATCTAATAATGCCATATTATCCCACTTGTTTTGTAAACAACACTACTTATATATGAATAATTCTAAGATACTTTTCTTATGAATAAGTGGATTAGTTTTTTTTAAACAAAACCTTTATTTATACGACTATTATTTATAGTTTGCATGAAATACTTTTGTGGCTCTTTTGTTATTTTTATTGTTAAAAATTTTGTAAATTGTTGGCTCTACCGATTCAAAAGGTTGCAGACCCCTGGCCTTTAATGTATTCTTTTTTCGATAAGACAAAGGTTTCGGCACAAAAAAAAACCCTCAAAATTCAGTCATTGAACGCGTATAAAGTCTTGAGTTACCACTAGTATAAAAAGCATAAATACATAACTAAAAACGATAGAAAAAAAAATCCATTTATCACTGATAAATTTTGAAATCACTCCATAGATGAGGATATATTTAGAGACACTAATTGGTAAATTATAGATTCTCAAATAATTATCATTAAAGAAAAGAAAGAAAGAAAGAGACATTTATTTGATACATCACACTATACTAATAATATAATTTATTTAACATTACTTAGGCTAGACAATAATATATATATAATTCACTGGTCGGTATTTGAGTCG
This sequence comes from Charaxes varanes, assembly GCA_024363005.1. Lineage (NCBI taxonomy): Eukaryota > Metazoa > Arthropoda > Insecta > Lepidoptera > Nymphalidae > Charaxes > Charaxes varanes. The sequence continues at coordinate 39,434 of JANCMC010006271.1, forward strand.
ATCGTTAGGTTAAGTAGTCTTACTGCGACCGGGTGGGATGGGTGACCCATTCGAACATTGGTTTATATTTGATATCCGACCTCCTCCTTGTTTCGGAAGGCACGTAAAACAGTGGGACCCAATTAATGTCACTGAGTGATACTAGTCGTAGGGTTGTACAGACCGTGGGGTTCCGAGGATGACGTCAGATGGCAATCGGTTGTTTTAACTCGTTCCACAGCCACATCCTCTGCAATCTAAGTGGACTCTGGTATTGGACCGGGATAACAGAAAAGAAGATGTATGTATAAAAGAATCCAAAATTTTTTGCTATATCATGAACGAATAAAACGATACAAGTAAAAATAGAACTGGAAATGCAGAGAAGCACAATTTCTTTGCATTACGAGTCGTGTCATTGGTGTCCTACATTTAATTGAGTGAAGAATGCGAGATTTGTCTAAGTAACTGCACTGAACTAGGTCACGTATACTGAAAGAAGATCATTAGCGCACTGGTGTAGTAAGGCTTCCGAGCAAATAGGTCGTGCAGTAACGACGACCTTGTAAACATTTATTGTTTGCACATGCACTTATCTATTGACGGTACTAAGATAGAGTAACCACTTTATTACAATTGTGAAAGGCTCGTGCACGAAGAAACTCTACAAAGGTATGCGAAATAATTGTTACCATTACAAATCTATTTATAAGTATATATTAAACTATCTGTGCCCGCGACTCTATCCGCATAAAATTAGGTAAAAGAAATAGATTCAATTTTAGCGTGATGATATATACACTTTAGTCTTCCTCGATAAATGGGCTTTCTAACACTGAAAGAATTGTTCAAATCGGACCAGTAGTTCCTGAGATTAGCGCTGTGGGAAAGGCACACCAAGGTGAGAGGCTTTTCGGCGAGGAATGAAAGGTGGGAGCGAAGGTCGATATGCTCAAAGGTTAGGTTAGGTTAGGTTAGGTTAGGTTAGGTTAGGTTAGGTTAGGTTAGGTTAGGTTAGGTTAGGTTAGGTCCCTTCTCCTCTTTTCGTGCCTTGGAATACTCTGCAGCTTTGATAGCTTTTCACTTCACCTACTCCACCAATTCGACAGACGATTCATTTGTAAAACGTAATATAAAATACTCAAAACAACATTTATTTCCCTCACTAAATAATTAATACTTGATAATACGTTTATTTTATGGACTAAAAAATAATCAAAAAATATCCACAGTATGGATACCTTTCCCGTCGAAATTTTACAGAAAGGGTATCTTTTTCTACAAAATGATTAAGCCATAAATATTACTTATTAACATTGTTATCGTTTGCTTGATAAATGTCATTTTAAATGTTCGAAATAAAATCATTTTCCATAGTAAAGTAAATAATATAATCAAATTGGTACACCTTAGAAAATAAGCAATAATAACATGTTAACACAAAGGGCATTCTATCTGTAGAATTTAAAGAAAAAATATATTTTCATCGTCTGAATTTTCTGATATGATAGGTAAGCGTCGTTTTTTTTTTTTGGGTTATTTCTACGGAAGAATTAGAACTCTCTGAACAGAAGCGACGTACTACTCTCTTTACGGGTCTATGGCTTGGTAAATTAAAGTTTTCAATCAAGTTATCAGGCGTTAATCTATCAAAGTAACCGGGTGTTATACACTCAGTTGTAGCTTTACTAGTACCTGGGCTTCGGAACTCGAAAATACCGAAGCAGGTAACTGATTCCACATGCCTTAGAGATATAGTCCACATTTTTCTACCTTCCTCCCTATTTTCTTGACATTGTAACAAAAAATAGGTTATTTATTTATTTATGTACCTAAAACTAAAAGAGCGCTTTCAATTTGTGACTGATGTTTCACATAGGCACCTGAGATCCGGTCAAAATCTTAAAATTTCCCTGGAGGGGGCGGGCGGGGGGGGGGGGGGGGGGGGGGGGGGGGGAGGGGGGGTGGGGGGGGGGGGGGGGGGGGGGGGGGGGGGGGGGGGGTTAGTCGGTATTAAATATTTATTTAATTAATTGTAAAACGTAACAAAATCTAAAATTTTCAGCTGTTTCTCTATCACTACGAAATCTAAGAAAGATGCATGTTTAGTTTAGTCTTTTATCATTAATCTTTAATTGTGGTGTTGCAAACTGATGCCAAAACATGTTAATTCCTTTGTTGTTTCATGTTAAATTATTATTTCTTTAAAAATAAAACTATTATATACTCTTCCTTTTTTATGTTCCTCTAGCTCTGCCCGTGTATATAGTAGCATGTCCCGGAGACTTCTCTTTGAACCGATTAAACATTCAGTAATGGATCATTATCGTCTTTAATTAATTAAAAGCAACGTTTCAGCTCACGGCGTTTAATTACCGCTTTGAAGCTCGAGATTCACGATCAAAGCTTTGTGGATGAGCGGATAGATATTGTACGGGTTGGGCGTCATGGATCAGTGATTACAGTGGCCATTACAATCATGATATCGAAAACTACCCGCTTTCTAATTCTTCCTAGCGTTATTCCGGTCCAGTACCAGGTTCCGATTGCAGAGGACATGACCGTGGGGTCAAGATGACCGATTAGTGTCTGGCGGACATCATCGGAACCCCTACGATTTCTACAATCTCACGACTAACATCTCTCAGTGAAATGTATCCGCATTTATAGCTCACTATTATAGATAAAAGAACTGGTCCAAATATATTCACAGAACCGTTATAAAAAGGTTCAGGCATAGCCTCAAAATCACATAGCCTTGCGATTTTCAAGGAATTTTGTACCTCATATATGTCGAACCAACAATATGCAGTACCAATATGCGGTAGATGTGTAAAAACAGTCATCCTGTGACGCCTCTTATCGCGACGAAAGAGCGGAGCATTGGTCGTCCAGCAACCAGATGGGTCGAAGACATAATAACTGTCGCGGGTCGAACCTGGTCCAGATTGGCTCAAGACGGTAAAGAGTGGTACAAGCGGGGAGAGGACTTTTCTTAGCAGTGGTAGGGAAAGGGCTGTGTTTGGATGATGTGCCCACATCGAAATGTAAGCCGAATCTGTCTCTAAAGTCAAAGATACCGACTTAGAAATCTAGATATTGTGTGTTGTAACAGAACTAAATCGGAAAACAACTTTTGAAATTATTTAACAAATACCTTTATCACATGTCGATAACGGAACCCTTCCATATAAGCGCTTGAGCTCTTTTCTATATTTTGGAAATATGCAATGAGCAAAATTTAAAGCTCGTTCGCCCTAAATCTTGCCTTGAGAATTGTACAGAAGAAATATGCATATGACAATGTAACACCCCTTGTGGACAAAAATTTTCAGTCCAAAATCTTCCAATTAATTTGACTTCTTTTCAGATAAAGAATGTTTTAGACTTTATAATTAAAAAAAAGGAATCTTAAATCATTGACCAGTAATTTTTTTCATTATATTTTTGAAATTATTTTTTTCCACAATAGACTATTTACTAAACGTTCTATTATAATAATTTGCTAGAAGCGACTTTCGGCTTAAAGTGTTTTTAGAATGAAAAAATAAAGACTTACTTGTAACGCACTGCTTTCCTCAAGTAGTACTCAGCTTCTGAATATTTCTTTTCATTTTTCAACAGATTGGCCAAGTTGTTCATGGCCTGATAGTAATCTGGGTATAAGCTGGAATAATTTTATTATTATGAGTATTAAAAAATGTTTTGTTGAGACGAATTTCTTAGCTTTCCATGGATTCACCGTGCGGGTGCCGTGTCCATCGCGTTGCAGACGAAGGAACCATAGCAGTGCCCGGGACTTGTGACCCAGGTGTAGGTTTAGGAGCGCGCTCGATTTTTTTATGAAATAAAAATTTTACATGTTGCGTCATTCAAAAGGTCTAGGAGGGACGTTATCCATTTTGAAGTATTCTGAAGTAACTACCAGATCTGCTTTTTTTAGTATTTTAAAATAATCTTTCGACTTTTCCTTTCTTTTCTTTTCTTTTAATCCTTCCCTGAAATAAGAGTACTAATAGGAAATAAACAGAATGTAAAACGGTCCAGCGGTTATCGATTTTTGGCATGACTAACGAACAACCATTGATTTTTATATACCCTGTAAACTCTTTATTACAAATCTCATCGGACCCAGCATTTTATTCGTTATAAAGAGTTTTCGTTATATGGAGGGACTAAGGCACCGTCGCCTCAAAGATTTAGTCCAAACCATTTTTAAGCTTATTTTAACAGAACACACACTCCTAAATACTTTTGTCAATATTTGCTGAGTTCTAAATATAGACGTATTTTTTCGTTATAGAGTATTTTTTTTACTTCAATATATTTCATTTAATTTTACATGTTACCCTGTTAGGGCGTTTGTAAAAATATTTATCGAAATTATTTTAATTGGTTGCTGCGCTACAAAGATTGTACTAATCTATTGGGGCAAAAAAATGACCTAATTCCTACGTAATAGGGAGTCTTCCGTTATAACGAACGTCGTTATAAAGAGTTTACACTGTATATAATTAATACGGCGTAAGTATAAAGTAAGGTTTTATCATTTATTTTCTTTTCTTTAGGAACAAACGCTGCTTAAGTTGATTACTAATTTAATCCTATATAATTAATATAGCATTACAAAGAAAGTACAGAATTTGTAGGATTAAAAAAGGTACTGTAATAAAACATAGATAGAGGTAGTAACAGTTGTTTAATCACTCAGCACCACTTATTTTAATAGTTTAGGAAATACTTATCTTATTTCAATATACGAGATCGACACTTGTCAACCAACCACCAAAAGAAACCTTATATTTTTAATTCTTGTTTAAAGTAAAGCTTCTCTTGCATTTGCATATATACATAGAACATACCCAATTTGGCTATTTTTATGTACCTATATCATTCTTAAAGGTCTCGATGGTTGTCAAAGAGGCATTTTGTTTTCGCTCATAATATCAACTTGTCAGTCAACGTGAAAACAACGTGGGTCCTCTACCCCCGGCTTCTACCTTCAAAAGTCCCTCGTCCTTATAGTGTGAATAAGATAGTGTAACAGTAATTTGTAAGTTATAGGTAAATATAATAGATAAAGGGAAATGTTAAGAAGGTAGGAAAGAAAAAAGCAATATCAATTGTAAATTTATTTATTATATAACGATGTGAGATGATACTTACTATGAAAATGAATAGAAATTATTTAACGCGCCCATCTTCATTTTTATTCCACGTAAGTAATAGAGGTCCCTTATTTTTCTAGATGTTATTCTGTATAGCACATTTTTTTGTTATCTTTAGAAATTTTAACCACTGGCCACGGAGTCCTACGCTTGTAAGGAAAGAATCTTCCTGGTTTCAAAAAGGTACTATTTGTTAAGGTAGGCGTTATGGAAATGTAAGAATATTTAAGAACGTGTAAAATTAAGAGAGCGGTACATCTTTATATAAACTGCGCAAATCTGTTAGTCTTGCCGATGTCAGCAAGCTTGTTTCAATTTGCAAACACGTAAAAATCATGTTTTTAAAATATCTTAGTCTGTAAATTGAGGATTATAAATGGCGTCAATGGTGCTCTCTGCAAGTAATATCGAAAGTTTCAGCGTCATAACAACGAGCGTCTAGCCTGATTGGCACTGGTTTATTACCCAGAAAATTAACACTATACTAATAAAATATATAAAAAAGTATATTTATTTTATATATCAAAGTATTTTCACACAATTATGCTAAAAGGAAATGCAATAAAACAGCTACAAAAACAATAAATGGTTATATCTGTAAATAAAAAAAAATCGTTGAAGTATATATATATGCGGTACCACTTTTAAAAAAAAACTCCAATCTGGACGCAGTTTGATAAAGGGCTAAATAGTTGCTTGTAACCTCTTAAACCAGAGGGCGGTAGTGTTTGTCTGCCAAGCGACTCTAAGCCGCAGCTTATAAGTATAACTTATAAGCCGCAGCTTATAAGTATTTTTATAAGTATTCATTAAAATGGTAAAAGATAATTATAATCTATATTCAATACCTAAAATTCACATATTTATTTAAATGTGTAAAATACTGAATCAGCGTCGCATATAATGTAATATTCTCATTTAATATATAAATGAACACTGACTACTCCATGACTGGAGTAATGGATGTGGGGAAGAATTCATCAAAGATGGAGTGGAAATGGGCTTGGCATGTGTCTGAAATGGATCCGCAAAGGTAGGCCAATATTGCGACTTTCTGGATGCCCACTTATGGCTGCCGAAGACCAGGCAGGTCGAGTAAGAGATGACGCGACCATTTGGATAGACTTGCGGGAAGTTTTTGGACGAGATTGGTCCGGGAAAGTGGACCGAGACGGAGGACTCTGCCCTCACAATAGGCTAATAAAAAAAAAAACATTTAAAAATAAATGTGAAATGATTACTATAAAACAACCATGTAAGATACAGATACAAGGTTTATGTATTTATATATCTTAAAGGTTTAGTCATAAGTCACGAAACTTAATTTTTGAGAGCTAGGCTACAAAATATTTATTTTATTATTGTTATTTTAACAACGATTAAAGATTGGTTATGGCAACACATCTAAATATGGCAAATATTTTGTTCGTACGCATACGCCTAGGAGCCATCGACATACACACTCTGAGGGTACTCACAGACGCACACACGTTGTTACAATACACATTACCTGGCCGATTAAACATATGAATAAGTCATATCTCTCATTATTTGTTATTTTTGAAAATAAAAGTTATAAGATTGCCTTGAAAATTGTATGGTTAGCGGCTTGATAAGATAATTAATTAATATTGTGCGATAAAGTTTGGCGTCCTTTATTTTCCATAGCTTCAACTTTTTATATTTCTCAACAATACAGATGATAAGGGTTATTGATGAGTGATATTATTTGAATGACATGTATTATAAATAAATATATATATGTACAGGTCTATATAACACACGGACGTCTCCTACTAAGGTAGACAACATAATGCCTGTGTTATAGGTAACAGACGCCTGTCACACACAAATATTTTTATGTAGAATTATATAAATAAGTACAATTAGATTACACTCAGACTCGAGGCGGGAATCGAATCCGTGACCCCCGGTGCGGAAGGTAGGGTCACTGCCTACTGCGCCAACGGGTCAGTCATATTTGAAAGATATGATAGAAAAAAGAAAAAGAAAGAGAAGGAAAATTATGACATGGAGAGGAAGAAGATACGAAGGAAGGAGAGTTATTTGTGTTACATGGTGCACAAAACAAAATTTTGTTCTCCGAGGGCGTGATTTTGAATCCTGAGCGTATATATATTTTAAACATTCAACATAAGCATAAAAGCGGACCAATCAGAGAGGGGAAACAGAAAATCCCATGGGAACTAAAAAACATTTTGCGTTCGCTATACCCCAATGCCAATTAAATTTTTTCAAACAGGTCTGCCGATATAAAATCACTAGTATGAAAAATTTTTCGTCTTTTAAGTTTTTAATGTAATGAGGAGATTGTGGCCTAATCAGTTTTCGGCTTTTAAGTGGATTGCTAGGTTAAGTTGTTCTTGGTGCGATCGGGTGATAGATGGGTGACCCATTCTAGCACACTGGTTTATATTTGATATTCGACCTCCTCCGTGTTTCGGAAGGCACGTAAAACAATGGGACCCGATTAATGTCACCAATTACCTATAATTATGTTTACATGCATATATATCGGTAATAAATAAAAGTGTCTCTTTGTAACATCGAAATAAAACCATCGTCTTCAATTACGACACTACTTAGATATCAATATGTTTGATCGCACGTTCGAACAAACTAAGTTCGATCGTATCGTTGCTACTTAGACATGAAATCTTTGACTGTGGTAATAATGAATTCTTTGTTTTTTATTGGATTTAATGTGATAACGAATGAAATGATACGAAAAACAATGGATAAGCTATTTTGAATAATCTAATTATATAGTATATTTTTGTTGCTAATTGAACTTAAATTTGTGATAAAAATTTGTAATTCTGATGTGTTTTTTTTTATATATACATAATCATTTTGTACACCACGTTAGCGGTCGATCACAAGATACCATGAAATAATGCAACAACTTGAATTACTGTTTTTTCCCAAGTAAAGGTAATTTGACTTTGACGCCTTACGGGTGTATCTTGGTTACCTCTATGCAGGATTATGCAATCTGTTATTAACTGACATCATCTCTTGTTGCAGGGAGAGTCAAATATCAACAATAGAAACACAACAAGTGCCCATACCGACTGTGACCTGCGATTTCGCTTCTGACATATCGACTAGCGAAGCCGGTGATACGGCACCACAGCCTGATGAGCGAAAGGACACTTTAAAGGTAAATTCTTACTCAAACCCATAACGTACAGTCGACCATGAAATAGGTTTGCCACGCTAAGGTCGAATGTCGTTTGCACGTCTATTATTTAAAGGCTCATTTTTGCTTGTTATGCATTACGTATACATTTAATTAAAGGTAGCGCCATTCTTGTAGCCGAATTTGGCCGGCGCGTCCGGGTTCCAGTACCTCTTTCTCTTATGAGATCGGCGTGAAGTGGCGGCAATGCTGTCACGTCTAGTGATGGTGTTGTTGTCGCGTTTCGTTCGGTTTGTGATGGTGTTGTTGTCGCGCTTCGTTCTGTTTGTGAGTCTTCCCGGTGTCCTAAACTCGTCATTAATCCGTCTTCCAAATTTATATGTTGAGATATGAGGCCTTCCTCAATTCTCTACCTAAAATTATAAGATTAAATGTGTCGCTACTTGTTTCGATGGCACCTACGTAAAGCATCGTAAACCTCATTTATATCAAGCTTACTTTGTTACGTTTTCTTAAAGAAATTGATGAGTTCTATTAATTGTATTAATTTCAAAGTAAAGTATTTTAAGTGTTTTACTTTGACATTAATACAGTTAATAGAACTCATCAAGTTCATTCAGAAAACGTTAAAAAGTGAGAAAGGCAAAAATGTGACTTACGACATTTTACGTAGGAGCTATTGATTTATGTCATAAATTTTAATGTTATATAAAAATCAACCGTAATTCATTAGTATCGCTTACACTCGAAGACAGCTGGACCAATTTCAATTCTTTTTCTGTTTCATTCCCCTTAACCCAGGGAAGATTTAAAGGAAAAGAAAGAAGGGAGAGGTCGAAAGATTGACTAAAAAAATGTAGACTCTGGTTGCTACTTCAAATAGATGGCGTATGTGCCAGATCTTTTGACTTACGTGCTATGTAAAATAATTATTTCATACAACTCTCAGCCAGTGTCACGTTTTATGGAAAATATATAAAAGAGCTTGGTTAAATGGTTAATATCCGAAGAGTGACGAAGAGAAAGTATATAACATAATATAATACTTTAAAAATGGCAAAGTCATTGATCCCGTGGTGAAAATTGATTAATTAGAAAAAAAGTGGTTAATATCTGACGAGCAAAAATTCGGGCAAGCCAGCGTAGGCCGGGTCCTGTATAATGAAAATTATAGAGAAATACCTTAATAAAATAAATTCTTTAACAATAATATTAAAGAGGAGGTCGTCGTAGCTTAATCAGTGGCCGGTATTTAATCGTGCAGATGTCCATGGGCGCCGGTAGGCACTTCGGTGCCTGCTGCCTGCTCGTTTGCCCCCTTGTAACATATAAAGAAAAAAGAAATATGTCGGCTATTTTTTATTCGCCCAATTAACAAGATATCGCTGGCTGTCGAAATTCACCCTCAAACCTTTATGTGTACAACGAAATACATTATTCTATTCACAGAGAAATAAAATTTGACAATTAATATAACATACGGTTGTAACGATTACGCTTTGACATCATCCAATACATGTGTGTGTAAATATTGCAAATCGCCTGGCACTGGTGTGCGTGTGGTTTTACTTAAATAATCTTCTTATATATATAAAAATGAATCGCAAACTGTGTTGGTAAGCGCATAACTCAACAACGCCTGGGCCAATTTTACCAATTCTTTTTTTTAAATATTCGTTGAAGTCCAAGGATGGTTTTTACGGCGAAATGAAAAAAAAAATGGAATAATTAATCGGGAAAATCCTAAAAACAGCCCTTTTAATTTTTCCATACGAACATTTTCTAACTGAAATATAGAGTCAATTAGAACGTTATTGCTATTCATTAAAGTCCATATTAAATTACAAGCACTCACTGTTGTCTAATCAATGCAGGTGTGTTCCTAATGTCAAAGAGTCAATTTACACTTTATTACAAAGCAGAAACGATTCGTATTCATTAGTTATTTCTAATAATACGGAAACGGGAACGGGAACGGGAACGGGAACGGGAACGGGAACGGGAAAGGGAAAGTGAACGAGAATGAGAACGGAGATTATATACGATAATAGAAGTCAACGTTAGGACACTACATGGTCTGCCGGGTCCGCTAGTGTAATATATTAATATTGCAAATTATAAAAAAATATTAGCATTCGTGCACCCTCCTCCTATGTATCAACTATAATTTTACCAAATTTCATACAACTTCTTCTGCGCAATTTTCGTAACATAGACCATCACTAGACGTGACAGCATTGCCGCCACTTCACGCCGATCTCATGTTAGAAAGAGGTACTGGTACCCGGACGCACCGGCCCAATTCGGCTACAAGCATGGCGCTACCTCTAATTGAATTTTAATGCGGGTTTCACTAATTAACAGAGTGATTTAGGGAAAATGTTTATATCTATTATATATAGATATAAACATCTATTATACATGTTTTAGAACATAGATGTTAACAATTTAAACGATTTGTAACGTGATGTGTTACAAACAAACGCATTTTTGTGTACTGACACTGCGTGCGCTGGCAAAACATTACGAGACAGTTCAACATAATGTAGTACGTTCTTGTATACCTTAACAAGGTATATAGAAATGTCAGCGATGTTATATGTCTATCCCCTAAATATAACCCACTGTAACTATTTTTATCTTTTACATAATATAAGAAATATAATGAACTCTTCACGAAGCTATTTTAAAGAATACTTTAAATATCATATAAGCGGCCGGGCTGCGGAGGGTGGGGTAATCGACCATTAGATGGCGCTGTTTTGATACTTAATTTTAATAGTGAGGAGGTCAACGTCAGGGCAGGACAAAGTCTGACAGTTCCGCTAGTTAATAAGAATATATTGTTTTTGATAATAATAATTTTTGATTTTCTTTTTCATAAAAATAATCCTCGTTAATTTCTTATGTTAAAATCATGTTCCATTCAATATTATTCTTGTTTTCTTAAATAGAAAAAAATTCCTATATTATAATTATCCTAAAAGACGTCTCAATAATAAATTCATACGCAGTTTAGATAAAACAATAATATAAAAGTCCTTAAAAGAGGGTCGACGAAATACAATATTCTCCATTTCCAATTAACTCGCGATTCTATAATGATGTTGAAAATTTAATAATTTCCATAACCAATTTGTACGTTGAACATTATGAGCGGTCAATTTTTCATCAGGTATGGACTGAAATCCGCAAGGTACCCGGTTCAAACCCCACCACCGTTGGGGTATTGTCGCACCCACTCCTAATACTAGCTTTTAATTCAAGGGAATATTAGAAATACCTAAAAAGTATTCCTAATATTCTAAAAATAAAAAAAATATAAAATGCGAAATAGCCGGATGCGACTGGCGACAGGGGCAGAGTGGGAGAGTGGCATTAAGGAAAAGAGGCCTTTACCCAGCTGTGGGTGATTAAGCACATACTCAAGAAAACAGCAGTGTCTTTTAATTAGTTTATGTCGTGTGATACTAAAATAAAAAAAATATATATATTTTGTGACTCTTACAAAATATCCGTGTCATATTTAATAATTGTTTGTATTTATTACAGAATAGCATGCAAATGACCAACTTAGGGTACGATGAGCAGCAAGGACATCAGAGTCCGTCACACGATTATGACTTGCCACTGAGTGTTGAAAACGTAAGTATTATACAAGTATATAATTCGGAAAAATCCAGAATATTCTCTTAAATGATCTTGAAAATAATTTTCATAGAATTGCTTGTCTGTATAGTCGGTTTACTTGATAACACCAAACGTTTAGGCCGATTGTGCCTCCCTGCCGCATGTTCCGCGCTGTCGCTTTCCCGCTCGGCTCAGGCGGAACACGAAAACTAATCGTATTGAGCATTTTTCAGAAGAAATAACCCATTGAATTCTATAGATATATGTGTACTTTTTGGGTGACCAAAAATCATGGGATCTCGCGTCATTGTCACCGAACCCTTGGCTTAGACGTCACCGTTACCGATACTCCTGACGATTCGTTTTCACTTCTATCTGGATTCCCGGAGTGCCAGTGTACCTTTTTTTTTTTAATTAAAATTCTATATGCATGGGAAACTAAACTACTTTGCTTTAATCCGCGAATGAATACGAGGGAAAATCGGTGTAATGCTGCAACCCGAACATTATTGTTTTACAATCTGTCTGCTCAACAGTACTTGCCCCTGTGTAAACCCCAGAGAAAGGAACCATACGAAAGCAGGGATTTGCAACCCAGGTATAGGTTTAAGAGAGTACTCTACTGTGGCCATGTACACTTACCTTCGTTGCTAGTGTTCTTTCCTATGCTTAGACCAACTTCTTGACAAGCCAAGGTCTTTTAGTTAAAGGACCTCTTATAGGGAGAGGCAAATCTGTTGTCCGGCCTACCCAAATCAATAACACTTGAATGGCTATAAAACCATTCAGTGAGGACATTAATTAGTCTATTCGCAAAACTCATCCACCAGTGGCAATAGACTTTGATATTGTGCCTTGTTCATATTGTTAGGTCGTCAGCAAAGGCTAGTTATGGGTTCTTGTTATTGATCTTAAACCGATAGCTCCATTTTTATGGGTTTGTCAATTAAGATTTATAATTATGTTGAATACTATCGGAGACAAGCAGCAGCCTTAAAACAAGTTCCAACTCTTTTGTATATTACATCCTTTTATTATAGTTTTTATGAGAATCGAAATTTTTGAGACGACTCAAAGAGCCCTTAAGATTTGTTGAAATATATTTCAAATTCGCTTAAAGTATACTTTAAGATCTTGACCCATTTTATCTATGTTAAGATATTTAAAAAATCAAGCTCAATATTAATATTGAATCAATTAATCCAAAAAAACTTAAAATTTACTTATTTAAAAGGGAAAGCCAATTAATTAATAAACTTTACACCATAGATATGACAGGCGGCGCTTAAATTTATTAATATTTTTCAAGATTCCGGGTAAACGCCTGCAAGTATACTTTATTATTGCAATTTGTGCTAAATTTTTGCAAATAATTTTAATATATATATTTTTTTCAGATATGGGTAAAGAAAACAAATCTGGAGCGAGTAAGGATATACGTGTCGCACTTAGCACGCGGGAACCAACTATAGGGCGTTCGAAGGTCGTTCCAAATATTTTAAACTAATTACAAGATGACCCTCACTCATAATGAAGGAGCGATCTCGGAGAGAGATTGCCTTATCAATATTTGAGTGGTAGCTCGAAGGTAACTTGGTTTTGCCTAAAGCATCTCTTTCGCGACCTTTACCCTTTATGATTTATTTAAGCCAATGTGCAGATCTGAGGGCTTGGCACGAACTTTTCGAACCGAAGAAAGTTGGCGAGTCCAATTTACTTAGGATGAAAATGTTCGTGCTAGGCCCACAACGGACCCTTCTTAGCGTCAACGCGGGTTGCATTAGTTTTGATTAAAAGCGTGACACGATTAAGGTATGCTCTTGTGTGCATGGCACGAGCATATTTACTTAGGCCATATAATGATTGTTTTCAAGGAATAGTAGAAAAGTTAAGATATTACTCAAACTGTTCCAAGCATATAACACGTATGTAGTTCCGTTCCTCTCGGAATAGTTTTGTATCATCTAAAATGTCTCACGGTTCCATCTCGCTGAACAAACTGCCGATAAAACGGGTGTATGAAGGATTTAATTAAAAGTTTTCCCGTATTGTTCCATATGTACGATACGTCTGTGGAATTACTACATCAATGTTTACGATTTCATCGCCCCATTGACCAGAACAACTCCAACGCCGGAGCCATTTTGTTTTGCACTATCCTATGCCCGCAGCACTGTCTGTGTTCTTTCATAGATTTTCCTGACTGACCTGCTGTATAGTCCAATATTTGTGTAAGTTTGGGTATTCAATCCAATAAATGAGTCTTTTGGGTAATCTGTCACTGAGTGATATTAGTCATGAGATTGTGGGGATTCCGGGAATGACGTCAGAAGGCAGTCGGTCATCTAACTCTCCCTACAGCCATATTCTCAGCGATTTAAACTGATCCTGGTACTAGACCGGGATAACGCGAGGTAGAAGTAAAATTACCTTCCGATTTATAACAAATCTATTTGTGGGATGTCTATGGGTCTATGGGTGCCTGCTGCCTGCTCGTCTGCCCCTTCTAACATAAAAAAAAGATATTTCACGTTTGACGTTACAACCGCGGTGAAAATGTCGCGTTGACGCTTAGTGAAACGCTCTGTTAACCTAAAATGACGTCACGACAACTTCGAATGTTGTCATGGTGGCAATTTACGTTATTTTTTTTCTATAAAAACGTTAATTTTTGCAGAAATATTTTTTTTTTTTGCCAATAGTAGTAACTTGTGAACGTTATAAACAAATTTTTAAAATTTGTCGTCATGTCTATTGTTAAAGTGGACCCTGGTCATGTAGCGGGACAACGCTAAGTAAGAAAATCTGCTACTAAAACGCACTGGTTTGGATGTGGTATAAAAGGAAAAGGAGAGTGTGTCTAGTTTTTGTAAGTTGGGAGTATTTTGTCAATCGATCCACCAGCGCCTATAGAAGACTCAGACTCAGACTTCCTAGCGGTCTTTGGGAAGAGTTTGGAAACGCGCGAGTATATATCCATGTTCATTGCAAGAGTCTATAAGCTTCGCTGCTTACTATCTGACAAGATGTATGCTTCTTCTCCACCTTACTGATACAAAAAACTGTATCTAAGATATGATATATAAAGCTGAAGAGGTTATTTGTTTGTTTGCTTGAATGAGCTAATCTTAGGAACTACTGGTCCAATTCTTTCAGTCTTTCAGGTTTAGATAGCCCTTTAATCGAGGAAGACTATAGGCTCGTCATCACGTTGATGATGGACGAAGTCGTGGGCATAGCTAGTCTACTGACGTCGATTTCTATTTCTTCGTATAGGTACATCTTAAAACTAGCTTTGTCAGAGATAATACTGTGATATCTTTTATAATATCATAAACTGAATTACTAAATACAATAAATTTTATAGTACTGCGGGGATATCACCTCGGAAATGAGAGGTTACAGATATTGCCATCCTTATCCCATTCTTGAACGCGCAATGTATCGTGAACATTGGTTTGTTGGTCCTTAATAATTCTTACGAAAAACCATTAAGCTACTTTGTCAAAGACTAGCTCATAGCTGAAAGCACAATTTCAACTCATATACTTCATCTCCTCAGTCTACTTTCAAAACATTAAAAGTCTAGACATAAAGGAAGACAGCCAGACAGGCAAAAATTTCAAATAGTATTTATAAGACATTATGTGTGGTTCTGTATAAATCAACAGCGCCACCTCCGAGATCCAATAGTAAATTTGACCCATCTAGAGACATATATAATCTATATATCACAAAATCTCTAAGATAGCGGGAAGTACCAGGATGAAATTTTGCAAGAAGATAGTTTATAGTCCAAGACTAGAGTAATTTACTAGAACAAGAATTAGTGGTAGCACTATGCTTGTAACTAAATTGGGCCAGCTCCTCCGGGTAACAGTACCCCTTTCTTACATAAGATCAGCGTGAAGTGGCGGCAATGCTGTCACGTCAAGTGATGGTATTGTTGTCGTGTTTCGATCGGTTTGTGAGACTTCCCTGTGGCCTGAACACCTTTCCCAAGCGAAATTCTTTAGAACAAATTTTATTAGACGCGATTATACGTTTAAGTATCACTCTTTGCAATAATTTCCACTAAAATATGTCCTTATTTCACTAGTCACTTAACACAACACGCTGTTACGGAGGTGTTTATGTTTTAACACCGCTAATGACAACATTAGCCGGCAATGAGCGTCTCTTTTAGCTGATTTAGGCGTCGTGTTGCTGAAACGATCTCTATAACTTTTAACAGTTTTCGCTTGCAAAATGATATTTAGTATATTTACTTTACGAATAACCTTTGTAGAGTCTATCTCCTGATGATGCTTCGGTGTCGAAGCGAAACGTGCGTTGAGGCTTTCTTTATACAATCTATTCATATGAATAGATTAGTTATTTTTAATCAAAAACTTTATTTATGCAAGCACTATTTATTGTTGGTAAGAAAACCTTTGTGGCTCTTCAAAAAACTTTAAAATTTTGTAAATTGGTGCTTTGACACTTCTGACTCAAAAGGTGGCCGACCCCTGCTCTATGACGAATTATACGATCCGAAACATTAATACTACGCGGAAGACAAATTTATTAGGTATCGTAATTATTACAAAATACGTAAGATAAATGAGTAAAAACAACACTTTATACGTAAGTCGTGTATAAAATATACGCTTTAATATTTTGTAAATTATTGTCATTGTGTATTATTTAATAGTTACAAATTAATTTTAACATTTAACACAACGTAAAAAGGGTTCTTCTCTTTTATTAGGTGTATAATATATATAAATATTTTATATATAAATTAAAATGATGATCCTTCAATTTTGTCACATCGGTGAATAAAAAAATTTACATAAAATATATTTTTAAGTTTAACAATCACATAAAATGACTGGCCCGCTGTCGCAGTGGGCAGAGACCCTGCTTTACGCTCCGGAGGTTGTGGGTTTGATTCCCGCAACGAGTTTGGGTGATCTATATGTATGTACATATATATATTTCTACAAAAAAATATTTGTGTATAACAGACGTTCGTGTGCAAAAAAATAGCAAAATAAATTGTTTAACAAATATTACATTTTTTCGCATATAAATTAAAACTTGATAAAATTCCCAAAAGCTAATCAGAATATACTATTACTTTTAGTATCTAATTATAACGATGTAACAGGATATAATTTTATTGTAAGAGATTTTCCAAAAATCTATTTTAAAACAGGACCTTAAGGAATAGTAAACTCAATATTTTTTATAATATTTTAGCTTATAATAAATAAAGAAATATTATTTTAATTATAAATTGTTAATACGGTTAAGTTTTTCCCATAATGATATAAACATATGTAAAAATTAAGTTTACAATGTCATGTTTCGACATTTAATTAAATTATTAACTTGAGTTTGTTTTTGATAGTTATTTTATTATCTGAAATGTCAACAGATAAAGTAAGTGTTAGGACCCGCACACACTAGTCACATTATCGCCTTTAGTTTAACTTATTTGTTCAGATTTATCTATTTCTTTTTTAAAAGATGTAATTTATTACACCTTCGGTGTCACGCGTGTGTGGGCTCATAACTAAAACCAGTACATTTCGTTTTTGTCATTTCTTAACCATAATGTAAATTGTAAAGTATAATCGTATTAATATTTTATACACACTCGTCCTCGTAATAATGTTGGTCGCTATTATTGTCTTTACAATCATATTGTCATACAAAATACGCCCTTAACTCTTATAATAACTAATTATATCTTATACGAATATACATTTTTTGATATAATCACGACTAACGTCATATCAACATGGTATTTTAAAAATATTATTTTAAAATGATTAATTATTTAGTTATTAATCTCTCGTGAATTGCAATATTACATTTATAATTTATATTACGAGAAATATTTTAGCAATACTTTAAACAACTTTAAGAATATATTACTAATAAAAAGTTTGGCACGAATAAAATAAAATGCGTATCAAATTGTTTACATGTCTTTCATTGTTTCTTCGATAATGTGTCATATTTTAATCAACACAAAACTATCTGAGATATGTCATTGTTGAATTATTGAGACAGTCATTAATAACAAAATTATATGACATTTTTTGTCATAATTTTATATGGCTAAAAATGACACGTTGTGTTTGGCGGGGCTGCCAATATTACATATAAATATGCTAATACAAAACAATGCAGCTAATATTATAAGAAATCGTATTATAACACATAAATAAAAACATTAAAAAACGCAACTCCAATGACATAGAAAAGTGTAATATAATAAAATATTAACTTGTAACAAAACACCTTAAAATTACCCGTTATTTATATAAACGAGGTCAGAATATATATTACTCATTAAAAAATATATCAATATACGATAGCTGAATAGAACTGTTATTTTATGTCTTATGTTTTCGTTTATTTTAAATAGAAAACATGATTATTTGAATACAAAATACAATCTTTTGTCGGGTACATTTAATCATCAAAAATAAAAAATCATCAAAAACAGTCAATGAGAACTATTTTCTTAAAATAAGGTAATTAGTTAAATTTAATAATGCCCCGCCGTAACACATTAAATAATATATAAACATAAAGATGATCATCATTCACTCATTGAATGTAGCAAACGATTTAAGTTACACCTAAACAGGCTTAACATACCGACCGTTACAAAAACACCAACACTATAACTTACAATGTAACTCGTGTACAACAACCTGCGATTACATTACTATTAAATAATTCAACAGCCATCTTTGTATCACGCGATACGAGAGATCTAACGAGATAATCGTTTACAGAATCGACAGGGCAAGAAGGAGCAGTACCGTGGGCGTCGTGTGCGCGGCTGCGCCGTACTGCACGTACGGGGGAGGGCCCGATGGGCGCACGCGCTGGCGTTCCGAGCGCTGCGCGTACTCGTTGTACGAGGAGGTGGGCGCCGTGGGCGCGTTGTGGGTGTGCAGGTTGAGCGCGCTGTTGGCGGCGGGCGCCAGTTCCACGTCCAGGGTGTTCTGGTTGCGGTCGGGCTGCTTCTTGTAGTGGCGTTTCGGTGGTCTGGTGGTGGTCGTGGTGGGGCGCTCCGTGGTCGTTGTGGTGGTGGTCGTAGTGGTTGTTGTGGTTGTCTTTTGCGGCGTTTCTGGTGAGTGAGAAATTAGGTTCCGTTACTTCCGATGTTTGCTGTTATAAAGTATTTTACTAGATAATTTTTTTAATATCTTTGAAGAATGGTCGGAAATGCGCGAATGAATACCATATGGTTAGGTAGAAGCGTCTATGGGGTACGGTACAGTGACTTTACATATTTTTCGAATTTTCACATTTTGCCGAATGTTACCTTAACTATAAATAAAATAAAAAAATAAAATAAAATAATACATAAAAAAAATTGAGTTTCCTAATAATGCTTTGTGTCTAAACGTTGACTTCATTTTAACCAATACAATTTCAGAAATAAGTTCCTATAAAAATAAGGTATATCTATGCTTAATGATGACTTTATTCAACCCAATTTTATTCAAATTTAGAAAAAAATGTTATGATATTTAATTGAAGGGAGCCTTTTTAATGAATAGAAAACCTTTGTTAATTTATCTCTCGGTGTTGGTCATATTACGAGAAAAAAGATTTTAATTTCCACTGTTTTGTTTTTAATCCTTGGTGACGCATTAAATAGTATATGCTTATACTTGCGAGCACGTATATATTAGATGCATAAATTACGTATTTTCTAATTTAATTTTTCAGTTTTAATCTAAAATAATATAACGAGGAGTAGTAACTATTAAAGTCATAAAGGTAGAGTATTTTACAAATACTCTACCTTAACAAAATCACGTCACATGCTAATCAGCACAATGTAAAAGTAGGCATATTAGATGCCTACTTTCACTATTTCATATTGTATTTTCTCCATAAGTGAATGTAAATCTTTTGAGAAAATAAAGTCTTAAACCTGAAAAAATTGCATTAAAGATATTGCTGTAAACGTTGCATTTTTTAAGTCTTCCGATTCGAAATTTGATATTGTGACAAAAACTTGCTGAGTTCCGTGAGGAGGCATCAAATATTCCGCATTCATGAGACAAGCGAGGAGGATCGATACGGCCACATCGAGTGGTTGCCATGGTGATGGCGCCTTGGTGACCGACTTTCCGCCGGCACCAAATGTGTGACCTCCTAGTATTTGTGTAAGCTTTTATTCTCGTCATGCGACTAAGCCAACGACGATAAAGTATATATTATATATATATGCCGGTTACTGCTTCATCATAATCTCAAGCGCTGGGGATGCCTACAATAATAGCCCTCAAATTTTGATTTGATCAGTATTAGTCTTTAGCGCAGATTCTGGCTGTACTTTTTTACTCTGTAACGTTTGACGCATTTTAACAATGTAATCATTTGTATAGTGCAAATGATATTAAATCCCCATCAGACCCACTACGAGCAGGTTGCTTGTTAGACTTAAATTACTTTTCTAATAAACTTGAATACCATGTGTATGAAACAACAAATGTATAAGAAATCATTTACATAATTTTTATCCCCCTAGCGCAACCATCCATTATCAAATTTGCATTTTCTTTTTCTTTTTTAGCAAATTTGCAACACTCTAACAAAGTTTTTTGAAATCGTAATCAAACCTTTTACTGTCTTCTTCGTCACTTACTAGTTTTACAATTTTAATAAATACAAATAAAATGTAAAAAAAAATTTAATTTCACTATAGTAATATATTATATTATAATGATAATGATAGTGGGGTTAAACATAATAAATTTAATTTAATGTAAGCAATGCTTTAAAGCAGGACATTTCAATACGCAAATAAATTCGCATTAGGTAACGTATAGAAGAGTCGTTGAGTACCTGACTTATAATCTTGCTCCATCGACTGTCCCAAATTCAAATGACTCCATGAAAATACAATTTGAAGTGTTGTTCGAATATATTATGAAGCAATACTAGTTGAATAATTTTAACCGACTTAGAAAACGAGGCAGTGGCGTAGCGTGGGTGGCCCGGGGCCGAAGATAATTATTGCCGCACATCTTCTGCATTCTAAGCAGACCCTAGTACTAGAACGGACAAAGGTACAACTCCATTTACATATATTTTTATAATACTTTTTTTATAAGATCCTATCGACGTCGCTGCACTTTGTTTTAAAAAGTATGTGAAGAGATAAAAATAAAAGAAATATAATAAAATCTAATTTACTTATTAAAATATTATGATTTAACTATAATTAAATGGCCCTCTAATTACGATTAGCGTTTGCTTGAACGCGCTAATCTCAGGATCTACAGGTCCGATTTGAAAACTTCTTTCAGTATTAGATAGCCATTTATCCAGGAACGCTTATAGGTGACATCACGCTAAAATTGGAACTATTTATTTTACCTAATTTTAGGCGGACCATGTCGCGGGAACAGCTAGTGAAGGCTAGCGTCGAACATGTCACGTGTACGGCTCCTGTCATTTGCAGCTATTTCTTTTTCGGCGGCAACCCGTGTGGTACCCAATAGTTTGTCATATTTCGTTCAACCATTAAAAAAGTAGTACAGATTCATCTCTGTTAGAATCTATGGTAAAATACTAAAATTCAACCTTAAATTAGTTTTTTTTTAATTAAAAAAAAAAACCCGGCTTCAATGTGTCAGAACTGGACCAAATTTAAATAGGATCACACGGGAAGAACCAGCTTTCAAATAAAAAAGTATCACCAAAATCGGTTTACCCAGTCGAAAGTTCTGAGGTGACAAACTTGAAAATAAAAATCAGTCGAATTTAGAACCTCCACCCTTTTTTGACGTCGCTTGAAAAAATCGTTGGTTGAGAGATTTTGCGTTGCTCAGTTTTCATATTTTCTCTTTAAATAGAAGAAATGTATACCCTTGATATTGTGCTCACTTTTTACTCCATCTACCTTCCCACGTGTCCCATTAAAATGATATATAGGTACCTCATATTTTATCACCCTTTCAGTGATAATATACTTTCTAATTATCACAGTGGAAAAAGTGTTCTAAGAGATTTTTCAGTCAGATGATTTATAAATCATTCTTATGTTTGAGGAGGTCGTGGCCTAATCAGTGGTCGGCATTTGAGTCGATCGCTAGGTTAAGTTGTTTTTGCAGTGGTAATTATTGAGGCGTTTTGCAATGTTGTTACACACATTGCAAATAATTTGTATCCACTTAACATCTGGTGATATATGAATTCAGAATAAATAAATCGGGCAAGTGCGAGTCAGACTCGCGCACTAAGGGTTCCGTAGCATCGCGTAATAATTTACCAGATTATTATGATATCTATATTATTTTTTATAACATCTTTTAATTGTACACAGTCACCCCTTTTTTTGTCATGTAACCATTATGGATTTACGATTTTTTCCTATACTTGTAATCTATACTAATATATAAAGCTGAAGAGTGTGTTTGTTAACGAATAGCAATTTCTTGTTAACTTAAGTCTTTTTAACGGGAATTGAACCCGTTACTGATTGTTACGCCACCAGGGAGGTCTCGGCGAAGTTAGTTATGCTGGGTAGTATGTATGAATGAAAAGTGATATTATTAGGAATAATAAACAGGTAGGTTTTACGGGCGGCGTTTGCCCCGGAGGCTGTTTGGGAGTCGAGGCAGGGATTGCAAACCTTTGGTCCAAATTTCAAATTAATTTATTTTTTAGCCAAATAAATATATACACGACTATATGATACACGGACGTCTGTTCCTAAGGTAGACAACTTAATGCCTGTGTAATAGGCAACAGACTCTTTTTTTTTTTAATATTTTTTTGTAGACACACACACACACACATATATATATATATATATATTTACACATATAGATAACACATCCAGACTCGATCGAACCCACGACTCCCGAAGGGGAAGGCAGGGTCACTGCCTACTGCGTCAACGGGCCGACCTCGGCTAATAAATAATATTTTTGTTTTGTTTTTCTAATGGTGAATAGGGGTGACATAACTTTTTGCGAAGGGAGTAAGTAGAGATTCGGCAACGCGAGTTAATACCCTTTATATGGAATAAATGGTTACCAACGATCGTAGTTGTGCATTACTACTATATCTAAAGAACTCAGATTAGCGTCATTTGGAGCTACCACTTGCTCGTAAGCAAACTCAACGTAATTAAAAATTTGCAACACCATTTCAGACGAAATTAAAAAGCGTATTTTATCGTGTAGTATTTTAAAGAACACTTCCTTCAATTCTATTTCACGTGTCTGATTCCATAAGATTATTTCTTCAGTTTCTATCATCTGAAATAAAATGATTTTAATATTTTAAAAACTTGTGAGTTTTCCATAATAAACTAATGCCGGAGTCAGATATAGCTCCATTTGAATGATCATTTCAATGATCATGTAGTGTGGGGACTTTATGTAACTGTACAAAATTTTGTAGTAATTTGTGGATAAAAATGTACAAACACATTGAACTTTGTCTGGCTACGTATAATACTATTTTATTTTAATATTCGATACAAAGTTTTATACATGTTTAAATTTAAAATTATTTTCAAGGCACCCTGCTGCATTATATTATTCTTAATCGGAAAATAAAAGGTTTTAATTTCGTTTGGCGCCAAAGCAGTATTAAATCCAATTATGTTAGAAAATTATAAATGTTTGGAGAAACAAACACAGGATGTAACTTTGGTTTTCGCGCATTCGACAATAGGGTAGTTTCCACTAAGAGAAATCCCAATAATTATTTATTCTGGATAGTTCACACAGGTTTACGTTAACATAATTCAAGTGGAATTAAAATATGTCAGATTGTTCAATATTTTGTAAATATAAATCAATTAAATTAAAAACATAAATCACGTGACACTGATCAGCAATCTAAGCGCACGTCGTCACCTCTTTTCAAACACATGGTCGTTGTATTATAAGTTGACTGCAAAGCATAATATTAACTAATTCCGGAAAAAAGTCAACTATCCTATTAAAGGAGTATTTTATATTACCTTCTCCTGTATGTAATTTAGTTCTTTATTAAGTAAGTCCTTCAAAACATCTGAGAGAAAATTTTAGTTACCATTCTACCAAAATTGGGCTTTCGGAGGATTATGTAATTTGTATAAACAAATATACTTTATATAGAAGGTGTGCGAAATGCGAATGAATGCTAATATTTCTATAAAATATGCATTATAAATATATTAAATTATTAAAATAAAACCACGTGCACATCAATGCCAAACGATTTACACCATTTACACACACATGTATATGTTTATGTCAAAGCGCAATTGTGACAACCGTGTGTTATGTCGGAGCCAGATATAGTTTCATTTGAATAATCATATCAATGATCACGTAGTTTGTGTAACTGCATAAAGTTATGTAGTACTTTGTAGTCTTCAAGGACGAAAATTTACAAGCACTTTAAGTTATGTCTGGTTTCGGCATAACGATCGCAGTCGTCAAATGTCGAATATCTGAATGAACACATTAAAACGTTGCGGTCGCTTATTGGAAAGCACCTATAATATACGGTAATGCCGGTTTTCTGTACTGTAATTTGCATCATGCTGTTCGATTTTATGTAAAAAAATACGAGTGTGCTATGGACCACATGACTGAAGTAAAACTTCTTTAGCCCCATCTATATGAATATAATTTTACATATATGTTTGTGTGCATATATTTTATATTCGAACTTTAACATCAATGTATAATTTTATACACTTTAAACAATAATATGCGCAACGTAGCTCCCTCCCTTACTGTCTTCACTAACTTATATCTCCCTCTCAACTTTCGTTCGCATTGCCCGATCAAAGTTCCGTAACGCTAACGGCACGCATTCGTCAGTTTACTCCCCAAGTCAAGCGTGCGTAAAGAAGTTTTTCTTCAAAATAATTGTGTGATTGTATTGCTTTTTCACAGAGTGCATCCGTAGCGACTATTTCGGCACGTTCGTGGGTGTTGCGGGCTTGTGCCTGTGAGGCGGGCGCGGCGGGTGCGGGGCGACCAAAATTGAAAGTTCAATTATAAATATAATAATAGTAATAAATAGTTGGAAGTATATGGCCACACAGACGTCTGTTCCTAAGGTAGATAACTTAATGCCTGTGTTTATAAGGTAACAGCCACCTGTTATATTTAGAAAACGTTTTACTTCATTCCGTGGCCGATAATTGTTTATTAACATTCGCTCACTGTATATACAATTAAAATAATAAATCCTTAATTAATTTTATTTACGCTTTTACTTAAATATAAATAAATTACGCGTCACGTTGTTTGTCCGCGATGGACTCCTAAACTACTAAACCGATTTTAATCAAATTTGTACACCATGTGCTGTTTGATCCAACTTGAAAGATAGGATAGCTTACATTCGGGCAGGACAACGTATGCCAGGGCCCGCTTGTAATTTAAACAATGGTTAATATTGATAAACAAGCAAAAAAAGGACTGACACTGATTAAATGCTTTTATATCTCTGGTCTTTTAGGTTATAAAACTTATATATTGCCCTTTTATATCAGTTATAGATATATACCTATATATCATTCAATAACGGAACTATAAGTACTCTTGACTTTTAAATAGCCTTATTTACAATCTCTTTAACATACAACGGTGTTACTCTATATATGAATATTATTGCGTTTAAATATATATATTTTTTAATCCGGCCATCTCGAAAACCCGTTATTGTACCGGAGCCAGACATAGCTCAAAGTGTTTGTACATTTTTGATCTTGAAGTCTACAATGTTCTACAAAACTTTGTGAAGTTCCACAATACATGATCATTCAAATGATCATTCAAATGAAGCTAAGTTTGACTCCGGCATTATTCGATGTCTACTGACTATTTGCCACTTCCTTGCTAAATGTAGTCCTTGTACGTCACGTGGTTTTCGAAACTTTGTATTAAATGACCTTTCGGTTTACCTTTTGTCTCAAGACAAAATGCAGAGAGGTGTTTGTTCGTTGGCTTCGTGCAATTTGGCCGATTGATGAATTAGGTAAACAATATGGGTTCTTCTTCTTCCTGCCCTTATACCACGTTGTGTAGGTTCGGCACGTTTTCTTTTTCCACTCTGCTCTGTCATTTGCTTGTCATCTTTACTCGCATCATAGCACATCCTCTGTAATCTAAGTGGACCCTGAAACTTAACCGAGATAACGCCAGGAAGAAGATTGGAGTCAGTCGCTAGGTTAAGCAGTTCTTACCACAGCCGGGTGACATTGGGAGAGCAACTAACACTGGTTTTCAAATATCCCACCTCCTTCGTATTTCGGAAGCCACGTAACTCAGTGGGTGCCATATATTGTTACTGGCTCATATTAGTTGTGCGATTGTAATGAATGTGGGGGTTCCAGGGATAACGTCAGATGGCAGTGGTCATCTGAAATCGCCTCAAAGCACATCCTCTGCAATTAAATCGGACTCTGTTCCAAGACGGGGAAATTCAAACTATATTTATTTCGTAAGCGCAAATAAGAATATATTAATATTTAATTTGCGTTTACTGTAGTAATTTCATATAATCTGTTATTGTAGTAAATTTTTGACTGGCCCGTTGGCGCAGTGGGCAGTGGCTCTGCCTTCCGCTCCAGGGATCGTGCTTTCGATTCACGCCTCGAGTCTGGGTGTATTGTCTATAAGCATGTATTTATATATTTCTAAAAAAAGATTTGTGTATAACAGACGTCCGTGTGTCATATAGTCCTATATATTTAATCTAAACGCCATGTCTATAAAAACAATTATCTCAATCAGTAAAAGGTATTTTTTGTTTTGTACAGAATTGTGATTTATTGTAAATTTATAATTCTTTATAATATGAAAATGAAAATGAATGAAAATGAAAATAACTTTATTCTGAATCACACCAGAAGACTAAAATTAAAAAAAAAATAAAAGCAATAAAATATTATTTTCAAAATGGTCGGCACTTGTCTGTGGGTAGGAATTATTTATTTTAAAACTAGCCTTGCACGCGACTTCTTCTACGTCAGATTAGATTCAATTTTAGCGTCATGATATATAGCCTATAGCCTTCCTCGATAAATGGTCTATCTAACACTGAAAGAATTTTTTAAATTTAACCAGTATTTCCTGAACTTATCGCGTAAACAAACAAACTCTTCAGCTTTATATATTAGTATAGATATAGATAATATTCATATTTTTTTTAACCAAATATTATAATAAAAACCAAAAATTAGGGTTCCGAAGCTTCACGCAACTCTTTACCAGGTTATTTTAAAATTTATACTTTTCGTAAGGTTTATTGTAATATAATACAGTAAGTGCAATTTTTTTCTTTTGACAGTAAATTTACAGTTTCCTTGAATTGGTTTTGGTACCCTTTGCATATATATGTGATATAAAAGACCATTTTTGATTGCGTACTCTTTGAGGGTTGATTTTTTCACAGCTTCAAGGGACTGTAGACCACAGTAATTTCAACTTTATCGCTCTACGCGTTCCCGAGAAAAAAGGTCTTGACAGACGGACAACGCCGTGATTCTATAATGGTTCCTATTTCGTCCTTTTGTGGGTACGGAACCCTAAAAGTGAAGTTACCTCTTTTTAGGCATTGCCATTACTTGAATATTTATTAAATAAATATATACAGGACTTTATGAAACACGGATGTCTGTTCCTAAGGTAAGACAACTTCATCCCCGAGTTATAGGTGACAGACGCCTGTTAGACACAAATATTTTTTGTAGAAATATATAAATATATACGTATAGATACATTACACCCAGACTCGAGGCGGAAATCGAACCCAAGACCTCTAGAGGGGGGGCGTCGCGGCGCGGTGCCCCCTTCGAAGAGAATTAGCAACAGTTGTATTTGATAGATAGCAACTGTCGTTTCACTTAGATACATAGAACAGGGTCTCACCTGGAATGGGACCTTCTTATACCTCGTCGCACGCAGACCTTCACCCATTCTGATGTGCCTTTATGTACTACCACGACGCTTACAGATGTGTTGTCCGTCTTTGAATAATGAGTCTACTTATTTTGGTGGTAATTAATTAACTTGTATTGCTTACCAAATATCTCAAGGCGATTTGTGTGACAGTCTTTCCGTGTTTTTCGGCTATTTGCGTCAGAATGGGGTCATCGTATTTGGTAGCGGGGCTGTCTGGGCTGCTCCTGCTGGGAATGATACTCCCAAACGGTGTGTACGCTACTAGCTGAATGTTGTTCTTCTGGCAGAAATTTACCAGCTCGTCTTGCCCCAGATTTAGGTTAATCTGTTGATAAATAATAATTAATTACAATAAATAAATAAATAGATAAATACAGGACTTTATGACACACGGACGTCTGTTCCTAAGGTGTGTATCTTAACTTAATGCCTGTGTTATAGGTAACAGACGCCTGCTATACACGAATATTTTTTTGTAGAAATATATAAATATATACACATACATAATACACTTAGACTTGAGGCGGTAATAGAACTCACGGCCCCTGGAAAGGAAGACGGTCACTGCCCACTACACTAACGGGTCAGTCGAAGAGAGTAGAATTAATCGTGCTAAATTAATTTACAAATACTATTGGATTTCCGTTGTTTATAAAGGTCAATAAAGATTTCATATTACAAACTAGCTGAGCCCGCGACTTCTTCCGCGTAAAATTATGTAAATAAATTAGATTTGTAGCCGATAATGATATATATTGATAGAACGAGATGGCAATGATGTCGAGTGGAAAACGGTAACACCAAAGCCAACTAGATGGCGCTGTTCGGATGACGACGACCGCAGTACAAACACTGAAAATCTCCATACAAACCAACTCACGCTAGCGAAGTTTCTACTTACGAAATAAAGTTAATAAAAAAAATAAAATAATAGTTTAGTCTAACGACTTAGTTCACTAGGTCAAACAATATTGTTCAATCAATTTTCTATAGAAATAATAGCATTACCCAAGTATGTGTAAAGGTGACTAAGGACCCTGGCTGGTTGCACTTCAATGGGAGCAACTTCACTGATAGTTTGCACGTGAAGGTCATGCTCCAGCAACTTATCTCTTATCTCATTGTCCTCAGCTAATATCACTATTTGCACAACCACATCTGGTTTCTTCTCGGAACACAGTCGTCTATTCAGCGGGTCCAGCTCTCCGACTGCTAGGAATCCCTGAAAAATTTTAAAATGATTAAAAAAACAAGAGGGTTTTTCCTGACATGGAATGGCTAATACTATATTTGTTTGGTTTTAAAAAGAAATAAGGTACGAAAAGTTTTTAATTTTACTTTAAATTCTTAGAAATTTTACATTTCTTAAGACTTTAATTTAAATATTGCACTAGCTGTTTCCTGCGATTCCGTCCGCCTAAAATTATATTTTCCTTTAGACCTCTTTAATCTAGCTCTATTGAAAAATCCGTTCTTAGCGGATGTCTATGGAGACAGCTCAGGACCGAAATTAGTGGCGTGAAGTCCTTTCAGAGGCCAAAACTCCTTTTCGGATGCTGAGCCACTCCAGTAAGTAAGTAAGCAGATGTCTGCTAAGTATGAATTACGTCTCTGCCAAAATTCATCATTGTGCGTCCCGCAGTTTTCGAAATTTCATGTTAGGTGACCTTACGGTTTTAGAAAGATACATATACAAAGAGCATTGTTTTACATATATTTTACCATATAATGTCGGTTAAAAATAATAGATCGATCACAGAATCTAAGCAATGCCTCGGATTTAATAGAGTCACCTCCACTGCCAGAGTTCCTTCTCTTACTTAACCAAATGTATGAATAGCGCGGATAGGATGTATAAAGTAAAAAAGTTTTAATACTAATAAAAATACTAAGTTTATATGTCATATGTTAACCATTTTAAGCTTTAACTTAACATATAGCTCAATTTTGCAGCAACAGTATTTTTTTATTTACATGGAAAATTTTATATATCCGGAAAAAGTATTAATACTAGTTTGATTTTATTTATTTCTGGTATATAATAACTTAAAATTAGCACTCGTGTTTGGTCATATTTCGTAAAATACTCTAAATAAGTATTTCCACAATGTTTTTTTGTTTTTAAATTTTACCCGTAGGTAGTACAAAATTCTTTAAATTTCATTCATTCATTTTTCATTTATTTATTTCGTAACACTGACAATACATTACAATTCTTCTTCTTCAAAAACCATAGAATCTATATTTTATTTCTTCAAATGAATTTACGGTATCTCTTTCTAAGTTTACAGCCATTGAATTGTTTAAAACTACTACATTTTCCAATCGTCGTAGGTTGACGAATTCGAGCCAAGGATTCGATTGTGATCGGTTTCAATTGAATAATCTTCTGCTACTGGAGTAAATAATTATTACCTCGAAGCTGGAGTGCCTATACTCCGGTGGTTTGGTGGTAATAGCGCCAGGTTCGAAGGAGTTTCTGTGCGAGGTCGACATATTGTGCGACAAAATTTCTCCCCTAACGGAAAACGTAAGTAAAACCTTTTATTACCCTAACTCACTTTAATCTACTGTTAAAAATTTTCGCGAGGCAGGTAATTCTTAGAAAATCGTACGGTTGTGTGCAATCTATATATTAATATGCGAAGCATTAACTTTCGGTACCATTTTCCGAAAATTGCGCGGACGGAATAGAGGATTATGAAATTTGACACAATTATAGTTTACATAGAGGATTGTGTGCAAATGCTAATATTTTCATAAAATGTACATTATAAATATATTAAATTATTGAAAATAAAACCTCTCGCACACCAATGCATTACTGGTCACAGTAACGATAGGGTCTTATGGTCTGCCCCTAAAAAAAAATGTTTATTTAAAAATAAATCTCTATTTATAATCTCATGATCTATAACAGAAGAAATATTTAACCAAGCAAGGAATTGCGCTTTGGAGAAAAATTTGTTCTCTAAGAAATCCTCTTTATGATCAGAGCCGACCCAGATGTGGGAGCATCTTTAGAGGCGTTGGCGTTGATGGCAAGTGGGTCGTTAGTAGGTGCTTCAA
Organism: Charaxes varanes; assembly: GCA_024363005.1. NCBI lineage: Eukaryota > Metazoa > Arthropoda > Insecta > Lepidoptera > Nymphalidae > Charaxes > Charaxes varanes. The sequence goes on from JANCMC010006271.1 coordinate 70,390, forward strand.
TTAGTTGCCAGGTTACAGTTAAGGTTACTGGGTCGATAGCCTTAGAGCTTGAGATTTTAATGATGTTTTAAATTTCATTACTGGCTAGTTGCAAATTTAGTTGCACATTTTTTGTATATGTTAAAGGGCCAAACAAGCAAGAGGCTCACGACCCAAGTGACTAGTGACTACCCACGCCCATGGACATCTGAACCGTCAGAAGGCTTGTTGATGCGTTGCCGACCAATAAAAAGGAGATTAGGCCACCGGGAACTCTTACAAACTGAAATAAAGGAAACGATTTTTTTTAAATCTTTATTTAATTTGGTGATAAAATGTACAATTTAAAAGACAAGTTTACCAAGGTTCCAATGCATCTTGCACTGAGAAGAGCCCGCAACAAACTCAGTCGGTAATTTTTTTACAATTTTTTCACAATAATTCATTTAATACTTTATATAATAAAAGGATTTTTGTATGAGCTTACCTTTAAAGGTTTTTAAGTTGAAGTAAAGACAATGTCAAATTTATTCTTATATATTTAAAATGAGTTTTAAAGTCAGACGATAAGTGGAAAATACTTGTAAAATTTTATTTATCTTTATAGAAAGCTGAAGAGTTTGTTTGTTTGTTTGTGTGAACGCGCTAATCTCGAGAACTTCTGATCGGATTTGAAAAATGCTTTCAGTGCTAAATAGCCCATTTATGGAGAAAAGCTAAAGGCTATATATCATCACGTTAAAATTTTTCACCTAATTTTAAGCGGACGAACTCGCGAGTAATTTACTAGGCTTATATTAAAAACCATAAAAATCTTAAATAAGGTGATTTGTTAAAAAAAAGAGAAAAGGGTAGGGGAAACGAGAATATTACACATACCTGAATTGTATTCCAGATATATATATTTTTTATATTGTGAAAATGCTGTGCATTTCTGCATAGTCATACAAAACCCGTACAACTAATATCTGATTCACGCAATGGAAACGCTGTGGTCGGTTTCCAATATACCTTTTGTTATTCACCCTTCGGCATGTTCGGCTTAATAACGAAACTTGTTACTACCGAATATCATGTAGTGTAATCCCCCTATAGAGCGGTGCTCTTATAACGCATTAATATTATTCTATAATATGTAATACTATTGCAGTATCCCTCCGATACTACGTAAATATTATTATATTATTCATATAATTATAACTCGCCATATGACTGTATGCACGCGTCGCACTCTCACTGATCACCAAGTACTTAGGTAGTTGTTGCCCAGTCAACGGTTGTAACACGACTGCCCCGTTTATATGTGTGTCACTGTATTGATACTCTTATCAACAACTACCCTCATTTATCTATACACTACAATTATAATACATATAATGTATATATTATTATATTATACACATTCGGGGTCGTATAGCCGCGTTGTAGAAGAATAATCCTACAAAGCGTTTTCCTATAATGTGACATAAACCTACCGTGTTGAAGGAGAGATATTAGTATATCACGAAAGTCTATACACTGCTATCATAGAGTTACATTCAAACATATACTAGCCACCCGCCCCGATTTCACACGAATAAAATCGATATAAAAATTTACAAAAATAAAACCTGTAACAATCAGGGATAAACCTTTCTTAAAGTAAAAGATTTTCAAAATCGTAACGAAAAACCGAAGATTATCCGGAAGATACAAAACTATACCTTTATAAATAAAATAACGTTGGTTATAACGGTGGATTTTTTTCAAAGATTTAGTAGTGCTTTAACCTTCTTATGATTTTAATAAACAAAGGTACATGACTAATTTAATTTAACTTTTCTATTCCAAAGTCTACAAACGCATCTGCGACAGTACTGGTAGGGCTGTCACATCACCTGATAGTTTCTTAATAAAGTTTAGGTTTAGGACTATGTCCGTGTGGGTGCCTCTGAGCAGGGTCACTTAAGAATGTAGAACTTCTTTGTTTCTTTAATGTGAGATATATGTATAATTTACATAAAACTAGCTGCACTGAATTTATTAAATTTTGAGGGTTTTAACTTTTTGTGCATGGAACCATAATTATTTTTCTACAATTTAAGTAGCTTCGTAACATCAGCTATCCGTTAGTAAAAATCCCGTCAAAATCGGTTAAGCCGTTTCTGCGATTACAGACAGACAACCAAAATTTTTCTATTTTGCGTCTGCGTTATAGGTATCGTATATAAGTCAAACACAATTAGCCCTCATTCGCACGCGAGTGAAAAAAACGTTGTGTTAAATCTTGTGTCTAGTACTTTTTCAGCGTCGTCGATACGAAAATATACCGTATACGTATTTGTATAGCGTTGAAAATAGGACATTGCTCGATAAAAAAAAGCTCCGCGTTATAAAATCGCTGCCGTGTGTACAAAAAAAGCTCTCGTGCGAATGAGGGCTTAGTGGAATAATTTACTTGTATACAATTTTGACGTTAATTTACATGTATACAATATATACCGGATCTTTTGAATCACTTAATACCAAATATACTTTTAAAACCGGAAGGAATAATGCTTGAAGGCGCGTGTGTTTAATTTAATGGACAGAGACCATTTAACGCTGGACGGTCAAGCAAATGACCCTTCCGCTCGCCCTGATTAAAGCGGCCTTTGTACACCTTTTAATAGAAATTAATAGGTTACATTGTTATGGATTAATTGGCGCGGAAAACCGATTCGGGTCTTGATGCGTGCATGTTTCTTTGATCTTAGCTTCCCTTTGATGTAAGCCCCTGGAAGATGTGCGTATAAATTGTATACATGTACAAATTGCGGATAAATGGTTAACATGACATATTTGTTTATGTATGTATACTAGAGATCGTTGGCTAGTCTAAATTCACCCACAAATCTTTAGATCTGAATACCATATGCTTATTTAACACTTTAAACAAAGTTTTAATTCTTTGCACAAAGATATAAGAGTATACTTGTCATATAATATACGCTTTGTTAACATCTAATAGTAAAATGGACACATGTGTGTGTAAATCGTTTGGCATTGGTGTGCGTGTGGTGGTCGTCTTAACTCGCCCCACAGCCACATCTTCTGCAATCTACGCGGAGCCTAGTACTAAGCCGAGCTAGGAAGAAAAAGATGTAAATTGGGGTACAGTTGCCGAATACATTGTTTAAAAAAAAAACTAAAGTACACTCAGCTACTAGTAATACTAATAAATTTAATACATTAAGAGTATAGTCTCATCATGATAGCGAGCCGTGATATTCCGATCAATTTAACCAAAAAATATTGTCTTATTTAAGCAATATGAATGCTAATAGCATTATTGGGCAAATTGCAATTTTGGTCAGTTTTTGGAAGAAGGATTTTTAGCTTAAGCACAAAGCGTCTAGGCTAGTTTGCCAGTAGTTGTAAGTTTTCGGCATTTTCTTCTATTTAACCAAGAATCTTCGAGTACATATGGATAAAGAAAAAATCTTAAGTATTTAAGAGTTTAAGTGCTTCATTTATAATTCCACGTGTTTCTCTACACGCAACGACGTGGAAAATTAAGTGGAAAAACGTGTTTGCTAAGTTTTCACATTTTTAACGTCATTAGAAAAAGCTTTTGTTTCGGCAGAATAATTCTACATTATATGTTTTTACTGCATTATGTTAAAAACGCACAATAAAAACGAAGCAAAAAGTTAGTGTAGTGTTTTCTTATGTTAATACTAACTGTTTCTCGCGACTTCCTACGCGTAAACAAAAACTTGCGAGAGCCCTTCGGACATAATTTCGCCCTATCGAAAAATCCGCTTTAAGCGGAGGTCTATTAAATATAAACGACCTCCTTGACAAATTTCATCTTTCTACGTCCCGTGGATTTTGAGATTTATAAACAAACCTTTACAAAGTGAACATTAGCTAACATTGTGTGAAATTAAAACAATGGAATTTTGTTTTTGGAAGGAACCAGAAACTTTCTGCCTGCTGTCCGTCTGCCAGCTATTCTGGCGTGTGCTGCAAAAAACGTTAGTCATACGTTTATAATGTATGAAAGAAGTATTTATCTTAAATGGTTCTATAAAAAAGCTCGGGGTAGCATATATCTGTTCTTCGTGCTTAAGCCATTAACGCCAAAATAGTGAACCATTATGAAATGGGAAAGGAAATGGGAACGGGAACAATATTATAGGATAATAGAATGTAGTAAATAGTAAGTAATATACCGTTCGGGCAGGACATCGTCTGCCGGGTCCGCTGGTAGTTATATTTAAGCATATAGTACGCAAATTCAAAAATTTGTCGCCGAATTTCGACTACTAGGATCTCTTGTTCTTATAAATAACCTTTGTAAATACAATTCAAATCTCTTATTTTCTCATTTTGTTCCTAACAATGTAAAGTAAGCATATCGTTGTAAACGTTAAGTACTCAAAGTTTGGGCAGGACAACGTCTGCCGAGTCCGCTGGTATGAAATAAAATCCATAATTGACATTTGATTTTCAAAAGGTTCCAAAGTAATAACATTCCATAACACCCTAAAGGGGACTCCAGTAAGTTTTTCTCAGTTTACGTTCAAATCTTTACGGCGAACTTCAAAAGATTTCTCATAAAGCGTTGAAGAGTGTCCTATTTTTGTCCATTGCCATCTGACGTCATCCTCGGAACCCCCACGATCTCTACAACCTCACGACTAATATCACAAAGTGACATTAATCCGGTCCCACTGTTTTACGTGCCTTCCGCAACGCGGCGGAGGTCGGATATCAGATATAAACCAGTGCTAGAATGGGTCTCCCATCTATCACCCGGTCGCATTCAGAGCAACTTAACTTAGCGATCAACTGACTCAAATGACGACCACCGATTAGGCCACGATCTCCTCTGAGTTCAAAACTCAAATAATAGTAAATGAATATAATGTTCCGATATACACTGCGAGCACTGTAAGCTCGGACGTTAATTTTGTATACTTTAAAGGTGTTCCTTTTTCGTTTGCTATACCGGTTACAGTTTAAGACAGTACGCGGTAAAATTGAATGGGGATGTCAATATACTGCATATTGACATCCCCACTCAATTTTTCGTTTTTTAAATTTTACAACACCGCGATTTGTGTTTACCCACGATTTTTAATAATATAATACTGTTAAATTGTTAATTTTTTTAACAAGGGCCGCTCTGTTTTCGGTTGATCGCGTGATCTAAGTACTGAGAGCACTAAAGCTCGAAAGCGCTAGTGCATACAGCACAAAAGTGGCGACTATTTATGACGTCATATATTTCTCTAGGGTACTGCGTACAGTATACTGGCAGTGCATAACGGAACGAATTTATCACCAACGCCAGCACTGAGCAGTGCTCGCGGTGTATATCGGAACAAACTCTTAATAAGGGTTATATATAATAATTTAGGCTTTCAAAGGATGCACTTGACTAATTATTAAAATAATATCAAAATAACTAAGAAGAAAACGAGCGCCCGTACGCGTGTTTTTTTGGCGATTATTCGTCCCATTTTTCGTCCCATAAATTAAAAGGTGGTTTAGGGAGGGTCGTCCGTAATGACGTCACGTCACACGAATGCTACGATTTTTAGCACAAAGCAAACTGCTAATAAGGCTATCACTGCACTACCGAGTGTTCCAACCATAATTTTTTTTGCTCTTACATTTCTTGACTCTTTTGATAACACCTTTAACATATAAAAACAAGTAAATTGCATATTATTCTTTACAAGTGATTAATAGAATTTCGACAAAAATATATATTCACTTTTTTCATAATTCTCTATAAAAAAGCGAGTGTCAATAGAAATAAAGAATTTGAACAAGAATTTATTTTCTTATTTATCCTATAAATAAATATGTACAGGACTATATGACACATGTATGTCTGTTCCTAAGGTAGACAACTTAATGCCTGTGTACAGCCACCTGTTATACACAAATATTTTTTTTTTTTAGAAATATATAACTACATACATATGGATAATACACCCAGACTCAAGGTAGGAATCGAATCCACGACCCCCAGAGCAGAAGGCAGGGTCACTGCCCACTGCACCACCAGGCCAGCCTATGATATGATAAAATATGATATGATAAAAAAAAATTGCTAATGTTGATGTGACAATTCTGTGATATTTTTGGATTTAAATTTGCATTGCTGCAGTTTATATTAAGTTATTAATAGATAGATGAATGATGTTTTGTCTATAGAACTGCAAACAATAATATTCAAACATAAATTTAAAAAAAACTGACTTCAAATAGAACTAGACCAAACTGCAATGGAATCACACGGGATGCACCAGTTTCCAGATAAAAATATTTTCAAAATCATTTGACCCAGTTAAAAGTTCTGACGCAAGAAACATAAAAAAAAATATTTGAATTAAATACATCCTCTTTTTTGAAGTCGGTTCAAAAGTTACCAGAGTAAGTTAGCATTAAAACTTACCTTGATTTGAGTGTGGAGAGCAATTTCCATTGAATTTAATATGTTTGTCATATGACTCAGTGTGGCAATTGAAATATGTGATGCATACTTATCCCTGGTAGTATCCGCATCCTTTCTCTCCTCCCCATCTACCTTTAAATCCTTTTCCTCCATCCCTTTTCCCTACTCCTGTCTTTCTAATTAGAGGTAGCGCCACGCTTGTAGCTGAATTGGGCCGGCGCGACCAGTACCTCTTTCACACATAAGATCGGCTTGAAGTGACGGCAATGCTGTCTCGTCATGTGATGGTATTGTTGTCGCGTTTCGTTCGGTTTGTGAGACTTCCCGGTGGCCTAAATTCGTCATTAAAGGCAGGCAACTCATCTGCTTGTCTCCTGATCGTGCAGATGTCCATGGAAGTCATAAGGCACTTAACTGCCTGCTGTCTGCTCGTTTGCCCCTTGTAACGTAAAATAAAAAAATAAATTTGCTTATGATAGCTGAACTAAGTGCATACCTACAAAGGATATGTCTATAAAACATATGTTTCGATATTATTTTATTGAGAACTTCTGATTGGCGGATTTATGCAATGTTATATTATTATCAAAGTATATTTTTTCCTGTTTGATTAAGATAATGTTTAACAGAATATGTATTTACTAGCTGTTTCCTGTGGCTTTGTCGACGTAGAATTAAACTTGCAAGAGCCCTAAAACCTCTTCAACAGTTTTTAGCGGTTGTTAACTGACTATAAATTGTCTCCTGCCAAATTTCGTTTTTGTACGTCCCGCGGTTTTTGTGATTACGGGATAGGTGACCTTTCCTTTTTATAATACAGTATATACTTCTCATCAGAAAAATTGAAACGCTTATACATATATTTTTTTGACATATATTCCTAAGTATACACATTTTTCTGATAATTCTTACAAAATATAAACTTGCTAAGTGTCTCGAATTTTCTGATGAGATGTGTACAAATTAAAGAAATGTTCTGCAATAGATAATTGATAGAATCAGGCGTTACTTTGCGGAAATCCATGACATGCATGAGAAACTAAACTACTTTGCTTTAAATCTTCTTATTTCATTAAAAATAATTTGTGGCAGTGTTGTATTTATGTTATACTTAGTTTTAAAGCATTATAGGGGTCTCCCTAAGGTATCTGCAACACCTGGGGATTCGCAGATGCGTTGTCGGCTTTTGAGGAATGTGTTTGCTCTTTTTCGAGAGTTTCAGTAAGGTCTTTTCTTGGACGTAACTGATTTCGCGGAGAAATTATACGGGGTAAAAAGTTCAAGCAGAAAATGATTTGCAAACGATATCTTTCTTTTAGACATTTTCGTACATACTTTTCCATGATTAATGACGTCACTCTGTTCCAGCATACACGCAGCAAAGCACTGCCCCGACCTGGTGATGGGCGGAGAGTTGGTAAAGTATGCTCTCACATCTTTGGGTGAAGCTCTGACTTTGATCACGCAAGACTGTGCCATGCGTACTAGAGCATCTAGATGCCCTTGTACCTGTTTAATACAGACTGTATAAGTACTAAATAAATAAATATACACGCGGACGTCTGTTCCCAAGGTAGACAACTTAATGTGTGTGATACCAGCTACTTGTTATACAATACAAATATTTGTTATGTATAAATATATAAATACATACATATCAATAATAAACTCAGACTTGAGGCGGGAATCGAAGCCACAGCTCTAACAGCGGCAGGCAGGGTCGGATCCTGCCTCAGATCCGGCTCGTAGGACCAATCTTTGATGTAAATGCTCTAAAACATTTTGTAGTGACAATCTTGAGGATCCTTATTTATCCTCTAAAACAATATTTTTAAAAACAGCGCCGTGTTGACTTGTTTTCTATTCCCGCCAATTCTATTACGATTTTTTAATAATTTCGTCTATACATATAAAGGCAATGACAGTGCAGCATACAGCCTATGACCCAGTGAACTTATTATTTTACAATATCAGACTGTATAATGACGCTCGCCGACCTAATTCGTATTTTGAACGGGAGGCAGCGGTGCAGTGCTGCGTTGTCGTCGGTATGGGCTGTGCAGTCCGCGTGCGGCCGGGGAGCCGTGCTGCCGCCCGCCGCCGACGCCGCGGACCGCACGTGAGTGGGCGTCGCTCGTTCCGTAGGCCTCCACGAAGCTCGAAGGTTTCCCGCCGCCGACGCTTCACTCGAGCTGTTCCAGGTCGGAGGCCGTCGTCGCGGAGGTGCTGGAGGCGAAGCGCCGGGAGATCGAGGCGGGCGTGCACGGCTTCATGGTGTACGACACGCGCCTCGTGCCGCACCTCAACGAGGTGAGTGCCGCGCAGGGCGCTCCTTGCAAGTAGTGCATGGAGAGGGACGGGTACTTGACTACGACGCAGGTCTCCTCTGGACATAGGTCCTATGCTCTTGGCCCGTTTGGCAGTAGAAGGCGTTCGGGCCGCTGGGACGCTGCGATACGTTCAAAAACGGATTCATTCTCTTTAACGAATCGTCGAGCGACGGTCGTCCTCGGTTAGGCTTAAATTCAGTTTGACGCAAATCTAAGGGTTTTACGAGACCGTTTGCGGTAAAAGTGAACGTGTTTAAAATTTAAAAGTATGAATTCGCAGACTAGTAAAGCTATAGAGTTCGTTCCGGAGGGGTTCCGCTATTCAAGCATCTCGTTAGGCAATATAAGGCATATTATGTAGGTACCCGTAGTTCGCTTGGTTTTTTTTTTAAACTTTCTCGTTATGCAAGGACTGTGCAGCTTGGAATGTCAAATTTGTAAGAATTGTCAATTCTTATTCTTACATTTTCATTTCTAATTTCCTCATATTTTGCATTGTTCTTAACTCTTAACACACTTTTATTCAAAACTGGAAAATACTTGACGTTCAAAACTGCTTACAAAAAATATTTGAATAAATTATATTTTGAATTTCAGTGTTATAAAAATGTACCAGCTACCCCCATTTTTGCCCCTTTTCGTGTTAAAAATGAATATTTACTGGTCACTTGCAATAACCTTTCGTTGGCGTGCTGGTACAATGGACCATTGGACGCGAGCTTTTTATTGTGCTCTGGTCCAAGTTAAAGCAAAACAGCGTAACGTTTCGTCCAACGTAAATTTAGAAAAGTTTATTCTTAACATGATTTTATTAATATAAAATTACTGTATCTAATATATAAGTATTGCTTTTGTAAAAACTATCGGTACACATTCACTTATGAATTCATTATTTTTTATACTTATAAAGTAAGATGGGGATAGAATCTGACTCCAAAGAGTTGTTGACGTTTAAAAGACATGGACTCACATACGTATTTATAATAGGAGTCCGTAGGATTCGGATTATATCAACAGTCCTGAAATCTAGCTGCTCAACTCTCCAAATTCATTTTATGCCCAAGTCAGACCTAGCTCAAAGTGCTTGTACATTTTTGTCCTTGAAGTCCACAAAGTTCTACAAAACTTTTTGTGTGTGGAGTTACACAAAGTCCCCGGTTACACTATGATCATTGAAATGATCATTCAAATGAAGCTACGTCTGGCTCTGGCGTTACACATAATCTCACAGTTGTATAACTCGCATAAACATCGTTTTAATGTTAACTTTGACACAAGTCTATTCTATTTTGGTATACAAAAATATATATAAAACGCTATATTATAAAATTCAAACTTACTCATGAAAATCCCAACAGGTTAGTTGCGGGCACATGTTCATTTCGTTTAATTTATTCATATTATTTTAATAAAAATTTATAATCTAAATTATCTATACTAATATATAAAGCTGAAGAGTTTGTTTGCTTGCTGGAACGCGCTAATCTATCGGAACTACTGGTCCGATTTGAAGAATTATTTCACTATTAGATAGCCCATTTATCAAGGAAGACTACAGGTCTAATTTTACGCGGATGAAGTTGCAGACGTAGCTAATACATTAACGACCCCCGGATCAGAAGGCAGGGTAACTGCCCACTGCGCCAACGGGCCAGTCGAAGTGATGGTATTATTGTTTACAAACAGTTATATAATGTTTTCCCTTTCAAATAAAAAATACAACTATTTACTATCCGAAATAAGAATATACGGACTATAAGTCAATTTAGCAATTCATTTTCCGTGTAATTCTAAAATGTGATTGCTAGGAGGTGATCACACAGGTGGAAATCTATAAATTTTCTTTCTTAATTGTCTCCTAATAGGTATATTGATATTTAAATTTCCACAACTTAATTAACATCATTTATAAATAAAACTTGTGTCAGTGGAAGGCGTCAACCGTTTTTTTTGGATTCCGTAGTTCTACAAGGAACCCTCATAGCTTCGCTCCATCCGCGTCCGTCCGTCTGTCTGTCTGTGAGATGGTCCCCAAATTATAATGTCGTACAAAAGAATTTTTTTATATATACGTTTTATAAAAGCATACAGTACGCAAATCTAAAGATTTGTGGCCGTATTTAGAACGCCAGGCGATCTCAAGTTTTTTTTAAATTCCTGAAGCAAAGTTAGGTATTTTCCATTTTCTTATTAATACAGCGATGACTAGCATTAATAACATATTTTCAGAAACCTGGAATGTTTGAGTGCCAAATGGGTGATTCGATCAATGTTCATGGCAATGAACAAAATATCATAGATGAAATGATTGCAGCAAAAAAGGACACTCAGAAAGTAATATTTTAATGTACCTTTAATCTTTGCATGGGCTGTTGTTTTTGTGGGCTCTTATTAAACCTAGCTTTTAAGTCGAATATTTTAAATATTGGTGATTTTTTTTTATGATTACCTGTATAACACGACTTCGTCAGCGTGAACTGAGAGATTTTGTTAAATTTTGAGGGTACTTACTTTTTTGAGCGAAAAACTAATTATTTTTCTGCAACTAAGTACCCTTTGATATAGAAGCCTTAACCGAGTGATTAGTAGAAGAAAGAAGTGAATAGTGCAATGTGACTCTGGTGCGATAATATTAAAAATTATTGTGTTGTACAAAATCCAATTAACCTCAAAATAGTACTTCTTCCACTCATAAAAAATCTTACAAGAAACTTCTTCCAAAGAAATTTTTTTTCCAGCCTGGGGAAAACGCGGCGAAGCCCCTTTCGACTTTTTAATTGAGTTAATTTATTTTAGTAAATTATTGTCGGTATTGGCACATGCCAGAGACGGAAAAAGGCAATTGGAGGCGACCTTTGCCCAGCAATGGGACAATATGTGTTAACTACAAAAAAATAAAGTAAATTTTATTTGACTCAAGCTAGATAAATAGCTGCGGGTTCCCAGGCTTTAAACCTAGGCTGAAATTGGAGGATACCTACCTCAGACAATATTTTGGTGTTGTTCTGCAACCTGGCTGCGAGGCGCGCGTTTTCGTCCCTAAGGTCCTGCAACCTCGCCGCGAACTCGTCCCGCTCCACCTCCCGCTCGGCTGCCTGCTCCTCTACGAACTGCCGCGTGGAGCGCAGCTGGCGGTTGGCTGCCTCCAGCTGAGCAAGGGAGTAACTACTAATTAAACATCTACATCTATAATCTATCTTCTATATGCTCTCACACTTACTCTGCACAAATACACACACGTACGTATACACGCTCACAATTACCTTAACCATTGTACTTACCAAAATGTTTTTCTTTTCACCTTTTTATTTTTGTAAAATAAATACTGATAGTACTTAAATCCGGGAGTGGAGACCTGGGAATTGTAATACGAGTTTTTCATAGCTACACCAAGCTCCAGGTATACACAAACACTTAGGTTTCATCTACAAACTATACTATTACCTCATTTTTAATTAGAATTATATCTTTCTTATTTTATATTTTAAATATTTTTTATATTAATCAAATATTTAATTTTAATTCACATCCTATAGTTTATTTGAGTTCCCCACTTTTACCCCCCCCCAGAACTTTTTAACGGCTCAACCGATTTTCATCAAACATGTCTAAGAACACTCGTCACTCGGTCACCTTTAATATAAAAAAACCTACATTGAAATCGCTTCATCCGTTCGGGAGCTGTGATGCCACAGACAGATAGACAGGTCAAACTTATAACATCCCTCTTATTGCGTTGGGGATTTAAAAAAAGAGACGGTTATCAAGAATTATTATTAAACGAATCAGAAATGTGACTGATTTTTTTTTATACAATAAATGGGGGCAAACGGGCAGAAAGTCCGCCTGATCGTAAGTGGTCACCGTCGCCCATGGACATCTGCAGCATACACACAGTTTTTAAAAGCGTCGATATTATAGGACGCAGGGAATACCTCTGGGAGAAGATCGTTCCACAACTTGCACGTACGTGGGAGGAACTTTTTTTTTAGATCACAGCATTAGGAGCCCTCAAAAGCTTACTTACATTTCATGTGGAATACCTGAGACCACGAAATCATATCCTACTAGCGACCCATCATGTCTTTGCTTAAATTATCGCAGTTTTCATACGGATCCCTAACCTTTTTGAAAACATTCTATCGTCTATGTTCATCGGAGGCCATAGCACGAACATTTCGAACCGTTCGAATTCGAAGAGTCGACTGCATTTAGGATGAAAAAATTCGTGCTAAGCCCACAGGAGGCAAGTCTTCGTAATGTCACGCCTTTAATCAATGCTAAATCAACACGCGTTGACACTAAGGAGTACTGATAGGCTGTTTATTTATTTTTTTTCTTCTATATACATACCCTCACCCACTTGCACACTTGCACTTTTTTTTTTTTTGATTTTTTTCTTCGACGTCTAAGGTAGGCTGGCAGAAAATGCTTTTAGCATTAAGCTCACCTTTTGTGCAACATTTTTATTTTAGTTGTGGGCTAAGGCGTGGAATGCTCTCCCGGCGTCTGTGTTCCCAGACCACTACAACATGGGTATCTTTAAGGCAAGAGTGAGTAGGTTCAATCTAGGCAAGCGCGCTCCACCACAGACCGCATCTACACTTTATCAAGTGTGACTGCGGTCAAGCGCTTGCCTATCTCCAATAAAAATAAAAAAAAAAAGTAACTCGGTTTTTATATGATGTATATATCGTCGATGGCCTTATTAAATAAAATAAATAAATAAAATAAACTAAGCAGGTATATATTTCATTTTTAATTTCCTATGAATTACAATATTTATACTGTCCATTCCTTATTAGTCTGTACAAATAAATAAAATTTCGTATGACGAGAGATCACTTTTGGACAAATTATGTTATACATATATATATGTATCCGTTATATGTGTGGTATGGCACAATCAAGGTGGAAGGTTTTCGACAGGGGATGATTAGGCAGGGGGGAAGGTCGGTATGCTCAACCAACGGTATGGGAGATCTTTATTTCTATCTTTGATTCTATTTCGCTACTAGTATGAATATTAAAACAATGCTGAATATTCGATTATTCTAATATCTTTGATATTAGTCTGTATAATAAGCTTTACGACTAAGAATATTTCTCATAATTGCTTTAAATTCGTGGGGTGTCAAATTTATATGTAAATCTTATTTCAACAATTTTGACAGGTATAACATTACAATTGTATGTGAAAATTTATTGATAACGATTAAACAAAATACATGTGGGGTACATAACGTAACGTACAAAGTCAAAGGTACTTAACCATTGGCTTAAGCGTACTATTACCTATGATTAAGTAAGTTATGAATATCAGAATGCTATATTTAGATAAATAAATATATACAGAACTATATGACACACGGACGTCTGTTCCTAAGGTAGACAACTCAATGCCTGTGTTATAGGTAACAGCCGCCTATTATACACAAACAAACTTTAACTAATTTTAAGGAAATTTGGTCAAAAATAATGTACCCATTTTATTACATCATTATAACGAGAATCGAGTATCGAGTACCCTCCTTAAGTGTGTCTCAACAGTCACTCTGTATATCTAAGCGTGTTTTGGAAAAGAAAATTCAAAACCTGAGTATCAATAACCATAAAAATCGTTGGACAATTTTTATTTCTACTAGTTTAGTACGTTGAGTAGAGAAGGAATAATATTCTGCGTTAGTAAGATATTTTTAACTTCCTTTCCTTGTTTAGGAAAATAATGCAAGAAGATAGAATTAAGCCGAAAGGTAGATCAAAACAAAAAAACAATATTAAAAATGAGTATTTTGTTTAATGTAAAAATGCTTATTTCATATTTCATTAAAATATTTAGGAAACAATACATTTCGTTTTGTATACAAATTAATTATTAATTAAGTACAAAATTAGGTGAACGTTAAAATATAAAAAGCTAAAAAATAATTATTAACTTTTAGTTACAGAGTTTCAACAAAATGAGTTCATAAGTAATATTGTTTCGTACTTAAAAATTCAGCCATATAGACTACTAAAAGTTGATTAAAATTATAAGGCATAATTTCTCATTTTTTTATAATTATGTTCTAAAAAAACTGTTACTTTAAAAAAAACGATAGTATAGTGTGTTCAGTCCAAAAATGTACGCCCCTACAAAGTAATCACCTCTACATGCAAACACGCAAGGTCATAAATATCATTGGCTTTTAATCATCGACACAAAATGGCTGCGCAAACAGGCAAGCTTTGCGATTAAAATTTACTTTCACACTTTTGAATAATAAAATTTAGTAGAGGGGCGTGCATTTTTAGACTGTACGCATTCTACTTATTCAAAAGTTCCCATATTATTCTGCCATATTAAGTATGAATTATTTGAGAATCATCTATAATTATAAAAATCTTACAATACAATAAAATATTATGCAGATCATTTGAAAACTGACTATGGCTTGTAGACAGTTAAAAATTATTTAAAAAACTTATTTCGAACACTGAGCTTTAACAGTCAAAAATTATAAAAATATTACATATTAATATCACATATTCGTGGAATGTTATTATTTAATTCATTTATTCTTCTTCTTCTTCCTGCTAAAGTTCCTCGCGCGACTTCTTCATTGTAGACGCTGCGATGAAGTTCTGAAAGTCCTTTCGGCTTCTCACGTACTCAGCACATTTCTTCACGAGACGAAGAAATTCGTCCACGTCAAAGGAGTAATTGGTGAATTTTGCGTGCGAAACACCGCCAGGTCCGTGACCCTGGAAATAATTGAAAAAAAATCTACACTAGAGAATAAGCCTACGACTGTAGTGGTCTAACAAAACGCATTATTTTACTGAAGTCATCATATCACAATAATATTAATTATACATAAAATTACTTTTTTTTTATTATTAGCCTATTGTGGCCCACGGCTGGGCAAAGGCCTCCTCCTTCTTGATCCACCTTCCTCTTTCCTAGGCCATACGCATACATAACTTCCCCGCAAAATTACTTTACTTCAAAATAAATATTTACACATTTATACGAATACTCACAAACACACACTACATACATAAATAAACACATAAATAGATCATAAAGACACTTAAATATAACTAGCTGTACCCCTTGGTCCGCGTGGGCCACCCTTATCATTTAGGAGTGTGAAAGATATATAGTAGCCGGTTTTCAGACCTACTGAATATGCATATAAAATTTCATAAAAATTGGTCAGGCCGTTTCGGAATATGGTAACTGAGATACGACAATTTTATACATACTTTAGCTAACATACAAAAAATTATAAAAGCTATAAAAACACTAACACAGTTTTGCTTCTATTAGTACTTAATAACTTCTTGTATAATCCATTATTGGCAACGTTGTAAAATACATATATTTAGTTTATAGTAATAAAAATTATAAAAGCCTAATAAAAATAAAGTTAAAATAAAATACCTTCAAAATGGATACTAAACGGCTTAAACACAGAATAGTATTATATTGTGCATAAGCTATGGAGATTTTATTGAGGAGGACTATCTTTTCTGAGGGGCCAGTTGAAAACGTGGCCATTTGTAAACAGCAAATTACAGTGACGTCACATATTTTTCAATTTTATTCATGTTTTAAAAATAATTAAAAGAAAACATCAGTTTCAATTTTTTTTACATTTATGCAATAATCTATATTAATATATAAAGCTGAAGAGTTAGTTTGTTTACTTAAAAACGCTGATCTCAGGAATTACCCCTATTTGAAAACTTCTTTTAGTATTAGATAGCCCATTTATCGAAGAAGGCTATAGGCCATATATCATCACGCTAAAATTGAATCTAATTTTGTTAACTAATGTTACGCGTACAAAGTCGTGGGCATAGCTAGTCTATAATAAAATCCACACAAAGTATTTTAGATTGACAAAACAAAGGGCTAGTTAGACTAAATTTTGGCATGTGACGTTACACAATATTTATATCACATTTTGGTGATATACTACTCGTTTTAATGTGTGACGCCATCTGTGGATGACCTCCTTATAGGGCACCGTATTTTTAGAAATCCTAACATTGAAGGGCAGCCGGTGGCAGCATCATTTTAACTCGACAAAACGCTTATTCTTTCCCATAACGACAATTATAATATTAATCAACGCCATAAAGGTGAGTGCTGACTCCCCATTGGCAGTTTTATAAGGTGCCAACGCACCGTGAAGGCTCCATAATCTAATTTCAATTTGGTGCAGAGTTTATTACATTATCGCAGCAGCATTGAATTGACTTTGGAATCAGTATAGTCACGTAGACCGGCCAGAATAGTCAGCGACCGGATTTTTTCTGATGGGCTAAACTCTGACTTTGTTGAGAGATGTTTCTTTAATGCTATAAAGGCGGTAAGCGAGCATACAGCTTGTCTGTTCGTAGAATATAGAGGCTGATTTCATCTCAGATATTTACGTAACATTCTTTACACCCGTTGGTCTGACCACACGAGAAACTCCGAAGTTTTTACAACAAGTCAATGTGAATGGCATTGAAGCTAACCTCATGCGGCGGCAACTTAGGTGGCGTGGACATATGTACCGAATGAAAGAGGAGCGAGTAACGAAGCGCATTTTCTTTTCAGATCTCTTACGTGTGTTCAATGTGAGGGCATATTTGAAGCTAAAATACGCTATATGAGCCACTGGAAAGCACACCTAAGAACCGAATGTTGATTCTCTCATCCAACAGTGTCCCGAAGCAGTCGCTGTAGCTGAACACAGCTGGAAGGCTTGATAGTGTCCCTAAACATTCGCTGAAGCCAATTACGGCTAGAAGACTTGATCGATTAAGTGATAAAGGCTGATAAACAGTCCACAGTATTTACAGTAAGTTCCGAATCTTTCCGCCCTCGCAAAGAGCTCTGGAAACCCTTTCAACCAGGTAAAGAACATGTATTGTTTGGCTTCGATATATTGTCAAGTCGGATTGGATTATTCTGCATCTTTTGGTCTGTTCCAAAGAGTTATTTTTGAGTACTGTTTCACTATCAGATATTGCATCACAAAGCGAACCTTCACTCACATCTGTTATAATGTCCAAAAATTCACAACAATTAGATTTGGACGTATTTTCCTGCCTCAAATATTCCAATATCTGTCAACTACATTGAAACTATTGTCCACTTACAGTGCTTCCGAACAGATACAACTTAGCGACCTTTAAATAAATTGTGGTCATTCCTCAAAGTTTGTGCCATCAAGTAGCTTTGAGTTTTCGTCCATGGGCAGCGGTAGTCACTAACATTTAGGTGAGCCGTCTGCCAGTATAAAAAACAGATCGGAAAGGTGCATTAGCCTGTGATATTGAGGGATCTATAATTGAATTCAGTTTAGTTTTTTCTCGTTTTGACTGAGGCGAGGTTGGCTGTGTTTTTATTACGTTTTGGCTGAAAAATGTAGCGAAGTAGATTGGTTAACGGTGTTGCCGGTATGCCGGTACATTTTATAAATTGTCCGCTTTTTCTATGCGAATTCTAATTTAGGAGCGTTTGTTGATTTTAGCCCTTTATTTATAGGTGCTGACGAAGTATAGTATTACATTAAAATAAATGGCGACCGTTTTTAATAAGGAGGATCAAATGGGCAGGAAGTTTTAAATGACTATCGACGTCAGTGGTAACTGAATTAGCGTAAATCCAACAGATGCTTCATCGAACTTTGGCAAATCAGTCTTAAAAAAGAATTTCAGCCATCCAATTGAGTGAAATACTTGTATGGAGTGAAGAGACAGTCCCATGGGAGTCGTGACCTTCTCTATTTCTACGCTCTTCTCTACCATTGATCTCTATACTTTTAAGCAAAAAATTTCTTTTTAGTATTTGGTCCTTGTTTTTATAGTAATAATAATGAATATCCTTTATTGAGTTAAAAGAGGAACGGGAAGAGAATCCCGAATTGGCTTCTCCTTCTACACAGTCTAATCCGATTCATTGATGCAGAATCTGTCTCCCTCTCTCTTCCATGAGCCTCCTTCAGGGATATGACGCTTTCATTGAAGGAGGCAACCGCTTGTCATCCAGCGTCGCTAGCGATCATGGCGTCGATAAAGCTCGGTAGCGATTTCAGGACAGGTTTAAATATTGAAATAAATTTTCCTTATCTACATAATTGACATCGTTTAGCCGATCTAATAGTATTTTCTTTAATAGTGCTGATCTATTAAGTAAAAAAAAAACAAACAAATCATCAAACTTATTATGGCTGGCCCGTTGGCGCAGTGGGCAGTGACCCTGCCTTCTGCTCCGGGGGTCGTGGGTTCGATTCCCACGTCGACGTCCTTGCCGCTGTGCAGTAACGCAGCAAGAGTGCCTAACCTCGGTGCGTAGAGATGCGCCTTAACCCTATCGACATGCTTTTTATTGGGTTATAATTGGTTTTATTTTTATTGTTTTTTGAAAGAATATAAGGAATACTTTTTAGGTATTTTAGGTATATTCCCTTTTCCCTTCCTACTAAGCTTAAATTAAAAGCTTGTATTAGGAGTGGGTGCGACAATGCCCCAACGGAGGTGGGGTTTGAACTGGGCACATTGCTGATTTCAGTCTATACCGTTGAGCTATTGAGGTTCTAGGTTTATATTTACTAATCGTATTTGCAGTGGACTGGTCACATTAGTCCAAGAACTGATTACGGGTGAAGTAGAAAAGTTCATGAGTCTCGGCAAACGATGTTTAGGACGTCCTTATACCAGATGCAGCGACTATATAAAAAACGTTGCAGGTTACGGTCTGGCTACGAATGAATAGATGGGAATCACGTGAAATGGCGCACTTTGGAAGAAACCCCAGCAGTGGATGCATAATGGCTGAACTAATAATGAGGATCATGATGATTGTCCTAATAGTGGGGAATGTATAGTCTACCCGTTAGTCGCTTAATGACCAAGATGTTTGCCAGCAAGATAAATTTCATATCTACTCTTTGTTTTTGTTAGGTGTAAAACTATTTATAAATCAAATCAATGTAATTAAAACTAAAGGAGGAAAAATCATGGAATCTTTCTAAAATGTTTATTTTCTTCCATCTCAGTCGGTGTCAGCTTCTCGTTCTTCGTTCATTTATTATTGCAATCCACATGAGTGCCGAAATTTTGTCATATATTGGTTAAGTGATCTCCCAGGAGATCACTTTTCTTAGTTGTTGATTACAGATTACAATTGTATACCTCAGCTCTTAGAGCTCTATCCAGGTCTATAAGAGTGTCCCTGGTGTACTGCAAGCTCCCGAATTCCGATTCTGGTTTACGGCTTCTTCTTGGAAGACACTCAGTGATTAATAGTGGGGTCCCGATTAATCACTGAGTGACATTAGTCGTGAGATTGTGGGGAATTCGGAGAAGAGGTTTCGAAGAAGACGTCAGACGATAGTCGGTCGTTTTAAGTCGCATCCTCAGTCACATCCTCTGTAATTTAAGCTGACTAGATAGAAGAAGACATTGTGAAAACGGGCTCCACATTGCTAACCAAATTGTTACTTGGAAAGTGTAATGAACTTCAAGGAAACTAATGAACAAAGTTTAGAACTCAACAACAGATACATTTATTAGGTGCGCATTTAAATGCTTAAACGATTTTCGATGCTTTCTGGTTACTTCCAAATTAAAGAAATCTATTAAAATTAATTCAAATTTCTTTTGATGTGTGATTCTGTGAGCATAGCGCGCGAACGTCTGGACCAGCTCGCTTCGCTGATTCTTTTTTTATATTTGTTATTATCAGGATAAGGTTCTCATGGAAGAATAAATTAAGAAAATTGCGCGGAAAAATTGAAAATAGACTTGACCATGACTTGACATTGACGGGGAATGGCACCGGAACGGGAGCGAGACCGGGAACAGAAACGGGAATAGGAATGGAAACGGGAACGGGAATACTAGTATAGGATAATCGCATGTAGTCAATAGTAAGTAAGCAAATGTTTGGGCAGGACATCATCTGCTGGGTCCGCTAGTACTTTATAATAATGAACTTTATAAACTTATACTCCAGATATCCCAGAGTATTTTACTTTGTTTATTTATCTTTCCATTAATTAGTTCTATAATAGCAACAATGAATGCTAGCATTTAAGGTAATCGTTTCACGGCCTCCACGATACAGGTTCCTTGGTGTGGAAACCGCCAGTAGAGTATTTAGTAAACAGTCAATTATGCAAACCCACATATTTTGTATAGCAAATGTTGCTCTGTTATGAATATGAGTGTCTTGTCTATTATGTAAATCTTGTCCAGCTGAGTTGAACTTAGCTCAGCTCTCGATTGACGACCCGCTTAAGTATCTCGTCTCATTACTTACATTCATAGAACAAACAGCTATTCAAGAACCCCAATGCTGTATGCAACGAAGCTCAAGCATTAAAATTTAAAAAATATGCATACTATACAATCTGACAAAGAGTAAATTTTCATAATGGACTAACCAAATACGGGTGGAAAGGCATTCATATATGAATAACGACTATTCTATGGCCCTGCGAGTGTGGGAAGGCCCTCAGCGAAACCCCCTCAGTGCAGTTTTAAAGATTCGAGAGACTTTTAATTGCTTAAACCGGTTCACATCGCTCTCCAATTCAATTTGTGTGCACTATGCGGGGAATTCGGAAAGCGAGGACGAATTTCTCAGATGATTATCAAATATTTTTGTGCAGATTTACGATGCCGGTTGAACCTTTTCATATACTAGAGACTGCCGGCTGGTCGGAATTTGCTTAGACATCTTTAGATTTGCATTCTATATAAGCTATATACGAAACTATTAATTCTTTATTAATAATTATATACAGGACTATAGGGGTTCAACTTAAATTATATATTTTTTTTATATATACAAGGCTATATGACACCCGGACGTCCGTTCCTAAGGTATACAACTTAATGCCTGTATCATAAGTAACAGACGCCTGTTATACACAATCTTTTTTTGTAGAAATATCTAAATACATACATATAGATAATACACATAGAATCGAGGCGGGAATCGAACCCACGACCCCCGGAGTGGAAGGCAGGATCACTGCCCACTGCGCCAACGGGCCAGTCAATTCTTTGAAAAGCCACATTGTTATATTTGACAATTAAAATACATCCGGTCGTCGTGACTACGCTTTGACACAATCTTATAGTAAAACGTGTACATGTGTGTATAAGCTTTTGTATTTTTTTTGTCACATGTTTGTATATATCTACGTTCTAACGACTTCATTACTTGTGTTTATTGAGGACACCCCCTTTTAATATAAAAGGAGTCGTGCATCGATCCGGGTGGTTTTCATTCCAGTCTATGGTTCAATAATTGCGTGGAAGGTCTTAAAATTTTATGAATAGGATAAGCCGACGAAACTGAACTTAACCCTTGCCAGCTTTATCGAAAACCCTTTCATAACTAGGCAGAATTGCCTCCCGGATTGTTTCGAATCCTCAAGGGGCCTATAAGTGCGTAAATCAAGCTAATCTCCTAAGTTCCTCGTGAGAGCACTGTGTTATTACATGTTTTAAACAAAAATAAATATTTAATAAATCTATGCATATCAGTTATTGTTAGTTAAAAAAATAATAAAATATGGTCATATTTTTTTTATAACAGCAGGCCAAAAGGCAGGCAGTTTCACTAGTTGTGAGTGAGTACCAAGTTCTATGGTCAATTTCGTCTAACCATTATACCGTTCTCCTACCGAGGTCCGCTTGAATTGTGGAAGATGTGGCTGTGGGGCGAGTTAAGGTGACCAACTGCCGTCTGACGTTATCCCCGGAACCCAACAAACTTAGGATTAATATCAGTCAGTGACGTCGGGGTTATTGTCTACCGTCATTTGGTCATCGGAATCGGGGAGGATATTTTGAGCCTCCTGCTGAAAGCGGGAGCCTCGGGGTCGGGGGTAATTTTAATGGCTGACACAACTAGGGGGTTGGGGTGTCGAAGGAAATCAGCAGATGTTCGTCGTGAGGTCTATATATAGTGATCGTGCGTAGAAACTTCGCTAGCGTGAGTTGGATTGTGTATGGTACGCGTCAGCGTTTGTACAGTGTCTGTTGATCTGTCCGTTTAGCGCCATCTAGTTTGCTTTTGTGTATCGTTCCACTCGACATTGGCGTGGCGGCAGCTAAAAATCGACTCTAATGCCGGCCAACAAAAAATTAGCCGGCTGAGTTTGTTGCGGGCTCTTCTCAGTGCAGAGGGTGAGGATATAAAGATATAAGATAATAAGTTCTGAGTGTAGCAAGCGATCTTCAAAATTGACTTAGGGACACTCAAGAAAAGAACATTTCTCAAAGGCCGGGAACGCATCTACAATCCCCCTGGTGTTGCGTTTGTCCATGGGCGTCGGTAGTCACTTAGGTTAACTGTCCGTTTGCCCCTTGTTATATATGAAAAAAAATCACATTAACCATATGCCGTTATCTGCAGGCGAATCTCGAGAGATTGCTTCAGCGTGAGTCAGCTCAATTCATTTCATTATCATAATTAATCCAGTCTGGTGGATTTTGATGACCTACGACAAGATCCAGTACTCTTTTTTATTTTGTAATAGTAAATTATACTCCAAAAATATAATTTACTAGCTATATCCCGTGACTTAGCCCCCGTTGAGTCCAGATTCATTTTCCCAACAAAAGTAGCCTAGTCCTTCTCCAAGGTCGAATCTATCTCTATACCAAAATTCATCAAAATTGATTTTGCGACTTAGGCATGCAAACGTAATGGTTAGAGTTACTTTTTCATTCATAATATTAGTATAAATTATAATATACAGCTACTAGTAGTTGAGGAGGTCGTGGCGTAATCAGCGGTCGGCATTTGAGTCAATCGCTATATTAAGTTGCTGTTGCTGCGACCGGGTGATAGATGGCTGACCCATTCTAGCACTGGTTCATATTTGATATTCGACCTCCTCCAAGTTTCGGAAGTCACGTAAAGCAGTGAGACCCGATTAATGTCAGCTTGTGATATTAGTCGTAAGGTTGTAGAAATCGTGGGGGTTCCGAGGATTACGTCAGATGGCAATCGGTTATCTTAACTCGCCCCACAGCCACATCCTCTACAATCTAAGCGGACCCTGGTATTTAATCTGGGCCGTTTTCCTTGAGCGTAAAGCGCTGTTGGAGGCGTTCCGAGCCGCTGGTCATTGAGACGGAAGGGACTGTTCCATCGCCGGTGAGTGCTACGGGCGCCGCTGTCTTCTTAGAGTTGAGGAAATAGAGACTGTCCTCTGTCCTCGTAGACCATAACCTCGTGAAGGGCAGAGGCTGTGATGCATCCCAGGTAATCGGCAGCTGAGCCTTTGTTGAGGTCCGCCGACATGACATCGACACTTATGACACGTGGAATGGAGGTGGTGCTATCGCTCCGAGCGGACATAACTGTGAGTTCTACGGAGGTTAGAAAGAATTGCGACTGTTCGGGGGTTCTGTCGATGATTAGCACCGTCTTGTTTTTGTGTCTCACAAGACAACACTTTACCTCTACAATCTTTAGCTCCTTCAGCGAGTTGTACTTTTGCCTGCTCATAGCGGTCTTCGTGGCTTTTGCTTTCAGAAAAACAGCTAACCCCTGTGATGTATGCACACTTTTTCTGCCAAAAACACAACAGAAGCTAATGCCTAGCTGTTTTCGGCAGTCGTCCATGAAGAGTGCCACTCCCTTGATGTGTAAACCTGGTGTGCCGCGTGCACCCACCGATAGGACTTCTGAGATTGGTCTGGGGGTGATCGTTGTTGACACGGCTGTCGGGGCACTGGTGATTGACGTGCCTCGCCCAGGGTTTGGGACTCCCGTGTTCTCTCGTCTTTTGGGGTTTCCGGATGGACTGGTGCTGTTCCTCTTGTTCTCGATTCGAAAGATCCTTTCGACGTAGTCCAGGAAGAGGGGTCTAGACTTACTTCCTGCTAGGATTTGTGGTAACTATTTTGGTGTGAGCTTCGTAAAGAAACGGGCTTGTAGGTTTTCACCTCACCATCCTGTTCTACCACAACTATTACGTACATATAAATTACGAGACAAACAATCTTTGATCTCCCGTGCAGAGTTTAGTTTATTAATATTTGCGTTTCAATTATGCAATAGTGTGTAAAAATAATCAGGTTTATGTGTTTAAAAATATTCTTAATGAGAGCTCTATATTTATTGTAAAGGCCTCGTCTAGGTCAACTCATAGTCTAGGCTTTTAATCTATGCTTGTTTTACAGAAATTTACATTTGAATTTATTTAAATTAGATTTCTAGGAATTTTTTTTTATCAAAGGTCTAATACCCTGACTTTATATTATATTAGAAATGGGTGCGAGAGCTATGCTAAAGCTGTTTTGAAAATATATGCCATGTTATTTTGTAACATAATTTTCTATGCTCTCTTTGTAAACCTACATAATTAGATCTCTAGGGATCGTTGTATGAAACGCCATTTTTTCAGTAGAAGAACGGTTTTTTTTTAAACGACTTCAAAAAAGGATGAGGTTTTCAATTCGACTGTACTTCTGTATGATTGTTACCTCACACGTTTCGATCGGGTGAACCGATTTTGATGATTCTTTCTTTATTTGAAAGCTGGTGCTTCCTGTGAAGTTTCGTTTCAATTTGGTTTAATTCTGACAATTTGAAATCTTTTTTTTTTTAAATAAATTTATTTTATTTTTAAAAAGATTATTACGAATACTTTTAAGGTTGTCTACTGTTTCAGTTTCCCCTCTTACTAAGTTTAAATTAAAAGCTTATTCTAGGGGTGGGTGCATTAATATCCCAGCGGAATCAGGTTTGAACCGGTTTCCTTGCGAATTATGGTCCTTGCGAATCGTGAGCTGTTTAAGCTCAAAATTAGTAAAATTAGTCCTCACTTAATGAAAAATTTGGCTTTAAAAAGTCTCAATTAGGCACTGGCTGCGACTTAATGAACATTTTTGCTTTAGAAAGTCTTAATTAGGCACTGGCTGCGACTTAATGAAAATTTTGGCTTCAAAAAGTCTTAATTAAGCACTGGCTGCGACTTAATAACTTAAACAGTCGATAATCATTTTAATAAAGTTTTAATTTTAATTTATCGATAATTTATGACTGGCTGATACACGTAACACAGTCTTCGTGATTTAAAATTTTAATTGATTAAAAAAAATTAAAAATACATATACTAAAAGCAAAAAGTCAAAATGTAAATAAAACTTATAAAGCGTAATGTGAATAAAGATATACCTATTTCTTTAAAAGGTAAATTAATTGAATTTTATATTTTTAGGAATATAAACCATGACAAAATTCGAAAAGCAAACCAACAGCACAACGACAAAATCCTGAAAGATAGCAAGAAAAAATCATAAGTTAATAACAAACTGTATAGAATGTGCTCGCTATAAATTAATTAAGTTAGAAGATTAGAGAGCTGTTTTAACTTAAAGAGTCAACTGAATTCAATACAGGTTATTGGCTGGGCTGGGCTGCGCTGGGATGGGCTGAACTGGAATATTGTCACTTTTACTCTCAGCCTCAATTTAAGTTGAAATAGGCGGCAAAATATTAACATAATTAGATTAATTGCTTAGTAGTTTCTGTAATAAATATTACCAAAATACCTATAGCAGTTTCGATTTTACTATTTCCTTTTTTACCCTTTGGTTAGTTCATTACAGATACGATATTGATACTTTATATAGCTCAGGCAAAAGAGTTGTAAAACGTGTTAGTAGCTCGGCTTCGAACTGAGAACTGATAATGCATACTCTGTCACTGCATTGCATTGTTCATTACCATGCGAATACAATAATATCGGGTGACTTCTGAAAATCTGGGCTGGAAGTGGGTACACACCCGTACACTGACTTCCAAACTTCGCTGAGAAGTCAAGCCCTTTTGGGACATATATATTATTTATTTATAGACACTATATATTATTTATTCTCTAGTGTATTTTTAAATAATTTATATTGTTATTAGTATAGTGTGAAGTGTCAAATTTTGTGTAGCGGTTATAACACACTGATTAACTGTGTTTTGGCACAACATTGTAAAGTGTACGTACTCTTACAGGCATGGACAAATAGACATGATGACAAACTTTGAAAAATAAGTTTATAATGCTGTCTAGTATTGCCAAAAAATATAATATTTCGGCAGAAATTAGTGTTTTTATAGCAAAAAAAAAAACATTTAAAATTTAAGGATTAATATTTCAAAACACTCGAAGCTATCATGACGTCACTTATATTATTAGTGCGATCAATTAAGAGTCATATCGACGTTTTCGCCGCAATCATAATAATCGTGGTTGTCAAATGTGAAATATCTAAAAAAGCATTTTAAAACGTTACGGTCGGTTACTGGAACGCACTGAAACTATATGTAGGTGACATCGTATGCTCTGCTGGGTGTTTAAGCTGTCATGGCGGATTGCTGTATTTTGTAGTTTCCTTTTTTATTAATCCATAATAATCTCGCTGGCAATACAAAAATAAATCTGTTTGTTAAGCTTTATATATCTTATTTTATCAGACAAATACATAATTTTAAATATTTCTGAATTTTGATATAAGTTTTTTCTTTTCATTTATTATAATTAATATTTCATAGGTAATTTGTATATTATATAGTAATTAATACGTCTAGTTCTCACGAAGTCTAATCTAGAGAGACTATAAATCGTTTACGAGACTATAAATAAATATTATAACTTATCATCTGGGGTCGTGCTAGTGAACCCCATGACATTACGATTATCGTTACATAAATTATTTCCACAACTACGCATAATGATAACTTAGATTTCGAAGAGTTTGCCAGGACTCGTCTAAATCTATGCTTTCATTCAAGCCTAAAAGGCTTGAATTTTAGTAAATAGACCAAAATGGAAATAGCCATCGCATCTATAGAAATAAATAATAAAGAAATAACAATAATAAATAAACATTGTTTTCTTCATCAAGGATAAGGGAGGATTCTAATGGCGGAATAATTTTACAAATCGGTCTAGTTTCAGACCATATTGAATACAAACAAAAAAAATAAATATTTTCTCTTTTTATTATACCTAATATTTCTTATTTAAAAGAAAAATCTTAAATAGTCCTTGAATTATTTACAAAACAGTAACTGTTTATAACTAATTCGCGTGGTTTATTGAAAAGCCTATCTATCCCTAAGGTACGATAATTGAACAAGCAAATTGTTCAATATAAAAAACATTCTCATTTTCTACTTCAAAGGTAAAATAATTATAACGACTTGTGGAAAGTAAGTTACGAAAGCATTTTTAGAAATACTCCAGCCACAAAATTAAACGCAAAACATTTTTCTCAATTCGCTGCTTTCAATTTGGAGAGTAAATTGCTAAAATATTTTCACTATTATAAAAATTTTTCTGCAGTACGAACATTTTTACTATCGGATGTTTTATAAAATGGTGTGAATTAACTACAGAGATTTTTCTTAACTTGACAAGATTAAGACAGATTCAAAAGATACTTTGAATAAATTTAACAGGCGCTTTAAAATCGTGAAATATTTTAAAATCTGCAATTGATTTGAAACAGTTAACTCACATTCGTACGAGAGTTAAAAAAGCGTTACGTTAAATATCAGCGTCTTCGATATTAAAATATAGAGTATATGTTTATATATAGCGTTGAAAATAGAACATTGCTTAATAAAAACGCGTCGCGTTATAAACGTGCTGTCGTGTGAAGACAAACTGGGGAGTTCATATGTTTTATTTAAACGCTTTTTTAACGCGCGGTAAAAAAACTCTCGTGCAAATGAGGGTTTAGAGACATGTGTCTTTTAGCCTTCCGAAACACGGATGAGGTCGAGTATTTGAAAGCCATTGTTAGGATTGGTCACCCATCTATCAACCGGCCGCAGTAAGAACTACTTAACCTAGCTATTCCTAATGGTAAAATACCGGAAACCATTCCGTCTGCGGTTCGAAACTCTACAATGAGGTAACATAACGTACTCTATTGTTCCTCTTTTGTGTCATATCTATAAAAATATCTTTATTGTAGAACACAGAAAATTGACATTTCAGTTTGTAATATTGGCACATGTGCACAAATAAATAAAATTGGAGAGCTTGGAACATTGTGACAAAACGCGCTGTCTGTGACGAATATTTTAATTTTTTGTTTATCTGTCTGATACGGGTAGTGTCCAAAACGTTTCGACATCATCATCATTCTCAACCTAAGTTGTTGGATATAAGGCTTTTCACAAAAGCTGATGGCTTAAGCCACTTAGCAAGGTTTAATCAACTGTTATAACTTTATTTTTAATAAATTATTATGGTATGTACATTACCTATGGAATAAATGGATTAAAAGCCTTAGTAATTAAAATGTCTACAAGATGACATAATTTTGATATAAAATCTTTAAAAGTAATGTCTAGTAGTAGTAGGACTAGAGTCCGAATTAGCTTTCTTATCAATAATCAGTAATAGTGAAAAGTAAAATAATACTCACTCGTTACAACTGGTCACCATGGTCTGCGCGACTGTCACCAGCGTGGTGGTGGTAGTTGTCAGCTTGTCTCCCACACACTTCTTCCGCGAACACTCGTCCAACACTGCATCCTCTTTAACTGATTGTAACACTTCCTTCACTTTATTCGGTCCCGTTTTCACTGTCGACCTCTGAAATCTAAGATTCGCCATAGTCTTCCCATCACTAGATATCTCAGTCTCTTCAGTAACCACTGCACCTTTTTTTGTCTTACAAACTGTTCGGGAACTTTTCCCAAAAACATCACCATTCCTATGCACCACTTCATTAGAGTCGATAAGTTCATTTTGAGGCTCTGGAGGTAGACCGTTGCTAAGCATGTGCTTTATACTATCACTAGTGAGGCTTGACGTAAATATTTCATTCAAATCCTCGTAATTTTGTATTGGCTGTCTTCTTTGGTCTTTGTGCCAGGTTTTGTCAAAACCGTATATAGGTTCGGATTCGGCCCCGAACCAATCCTTGCTGTCTCTCGGAAGGTCCTCATCGGGAGCTGGTTCTATTTGGTTTGAGAAATTATCTTCGAAGAAGTCGTCAGTTAGCTCCGTTATTTGAGCGCCGTCGCGTTTTGTGTCCATTTCTTCGAAAAACATGCTGGTCGGGTTGTTTATTTTTCTTTTTCCGTACAATTGTCTGTAGTACTTCTCCTGATCTCCGTACATCCAGCACACTTTCCACCATTGTTTGCACATCAGAATGTTGGCAGAATTTGACGACTTTACGTGTCGAGTCGCGGTCGTCGACATTGTAATGTTTTTTGTCACTGAGCGCTAAAAGTTCTACCGAGATGGTTACATTTGGAATAATGAGTAAGAAGATCAAGATATAAAAGTTATAATCATGGATTGCCTTGTTAAATTAAATGATCTTCGTATTGCAGTGGAAATTTATTAAACATCAACAATATACAAAGGTGATGACAAAAGAGTAGAAGAATTAGCGGTAATAGATACGATGTGGACTAAGATCCAAAATATGTTATTGACATTATTATATTCATAAGACATTATTGTATCAATAATATACTCAAATGTTGAGAATTTATATAATTTAACTGGTATGTTTTGAATACTAAAGGTTCATGTACAAAATCTTTAAATTATTTAAAATTTTTAGTTTGCTTCAAAGAAATCAGTAACTATTTTCTAATCCTTGTACTTATAGAGCCTTCATATTGATAAACAATACCTGTTGCACCTTAAATCCTATTAGCTCTCTCGCTTACAGCTAAATTTAGTTCGTGTGTTCCTTATATCCTAACCATAAGGTTTCCTTTCGCTAACACATTTTAGATTATTCTGACACTATCTATGATTCTACATTGTATACGTTACGACAAAGATTTAAGGTTGACTTTCCCGTGTCCTCTTCTGGAATCCAGTGGACTGTAACCTGCCTATTAGCCATAATTCCGTTCTCTCCCGTGGCCGCTTCCCTTTATTTATTGTCTTCTTATTCCCGGTATGTGATTTACCGGTTAATTTGAAATTTGAAATAGTTTGATCGTTGTGATTTGATTCTTACGCTATGTTTAAGAAAATATTATTTATGTTAATAATTTGTAACTTTTGAGTTGAAGAAGTGTTTATGAAATTAATTTGAATAAATATAGATTTGAAGACCTAAGGCCTTTCACATTACTCTTTTGACTATTCAGAAGATATTTAAAAAAAACCTATTTGAATAAAGCACCTTTTTAGATGGAATTTTCATCAAAACAAAATGCAATAAAAATACACAAATGAATATAAATTTACAATACCGACTACCGAGTCAAAGCAAGTCAAAGCAAATAGTAATTTTTTCACACATGAAGTATTTGAAAACAAGCGGTAGTCATTCGTGACCATAATAATATTTTTTTTTATCCAAATAGATTACTTGACCAGCCATAGAAATGCAATTGATTGTTAATTTCAATTATCCATCATTAGTTTTATTGTTTGAGACGCGAGCATTAAGAACACAGATTCAAAGCATTTTATTGGACAATCCGACGATTATTTCAAAAGATAAACCCAACGACCACATAAAAGCTCAAGACCACATAAAAGCTTCACGAGCACTCTAACGATTGTTAATTTATTTCTAACTTACCTGTAATGCCGGGCTTTAGTTGTATTATATTGTTATTACCAGTTAAATACTTTTTACTGCATAATTTGCATTTTGCCACTAAATATTAGAATCAATTTGTTTACGGTAAAATAATCAATTATATAATAATAAGCTGTTCATTTTTTAAGTGACGCCACAAAGAGTTCATATGTCAATTTGTAACACCATACGTTTGTAACACCCCCATGCATTTGTGTCACCACTGTGACTCCAAATACTAAAAGCTTAACTTATAATGAAGCTTTGCTTTTAGTAATTAGTGTCAGCTTAACTCATAGTTGGTTCTACAGAAACATTAGGCAGGAAGTTCCTTGCAAATCACACAGTTGTAGAGTTTTGTTAAGGAAGAACATTTTACATGTTACTGTAAAAAGTTCTTAGGAATATAATCCCGGCAACATTGGTTCGCTAATTTAATAGAATAGAATAATAACATGGAGCCAATGGAGGCTCGCAGCGAGGCAGGCTCCATTAAAAATCAATTATCAGTAAAACGAGTGGCGGCAGGTGGCTGGCCGCGGGCGGGGCCGGGGCCGAGTCACTAGCGAGTGACCTGCCTGTTGTACACTGTCCGGTAACTATTTCAAATACTTTCAACATACGAATAATAACTCGTAAATCAAAATGTCATAATAAAAGAATATGGTTATTAAAATAAATGTTACATTTATTGAGAAGCTTTTTTTATAGTCCCTTAAAAAGCAATGGACGTATTTTTTTACAGGACATAGATATTCTTTGCTCTATCTGCTCCGGTGTTTCCAAACCTATACTACTTAGAGAGCTTCAAGAAAACATAAATACTCATTTCTAAAAAGCCGGAAACGTATCTACGAACCTTCTGGCAGTGAAGTTGTAAGGGACTGTACTCACTCGGTTGCACCGCCTGCCTATTTGCCCCTTGTCATAAAAAAGTAATTTCTTTGGTAAGAACATATTGATCCTCTCAAATAGTCGTTGATTACATTTTGCAACACTGTATTAAGATTTATTAGCCGCATAGCATTTACCGCGTTAATAGCCTCGGGACAGGTCGGCTAAACTACCGCCGCGGCCAAACCAGGACGATCTGATACCCATATACAGATGGAGTCCCACGCATGTGATTTGTTAAGATTCTATCTTGTTTATTAGAATTACAGGACCGATATTAATGCGCGACCAGACAGTCGTAAGAGACACTTTGTCTTATATTTTATGAGATATTTTATTTTCATGAAATTTATTGCAGATATTTTATATATTATGCTTTTTCCAATCGCAGTGCTTACCAAAGTTTTGACTAAAATTTTGAATTATCAACTGATTCGTTCTTATATGTAATATTCATAGTCATAACATGTTTTCTATTCGCTCTAAATTATAAACAGTTTTTACTATGAATAATTTCGTTCTATCGTAGGCAAAGTATTAATTGATATCAAATACTATTAGATAGATCATTAACATAAAATAAAAACAGAAGTGGACCCAGTATGTAACCCTGGGGGTAATTAAATAACTAAAATATAATGTAGAGCAAGGATAAAATATAGTTCAAACATAGAATTGATTTACATGTTTCAATATCGAAGCCTCAATAGCTCATCGGTATAAGGGACAATGGGAAGATGAAAAATGTAATGTGTCAATATTGACAGAACATTCGATAAAGTTTCATGTCTAATACCGGAGCCGGACATAGCTTCATTTTAATGATCATTTCAATGATTATGTAGTGTGGGCGGGGACTTTGTGTAGCTGAGCAAAGTTTTGTAGTACTTTGTAGTCATCAAGGACAAAAATGTACAAACACTTTGAGTTATATCCAGCTCCGGATAATAGACTTTAAAGTTGTAAAATTGCCATATTTTTTTTTAAATAGTCGACAATTAGCCTCACGCATTTACTATTTCGTTACAATGTGTTGAACACTAAAATTTCTTTTTATGGTTAAAAACTTGAACTAAAATTTTTGCAGTGCTAAATTAATTCTAGTTAGAGCCTCAATCAACGGTATAAGGTGTGGATTGAAATCTGCAAGGGATCGGCCTCTCGCACTCCCGAGGCGTCTCGTTTCCAATCCGTGAATGCAGGCGCGCTCTGAGCACAGATGCTGGGAGCTAATCTCAGGAACTACTGGCCCGATTTGAAAAATTCTTTCAGAGTTAGATAGCCCCATTTATCGAGAAAGCCTATATATTATTACACTAAAATTGAATCTATTTATTTCTCATTTTACGTAGACATAGTCGCAGCCATATCTAATATTATAGAATTCAATAAAAAGATTAAAAGCTAAAATTGAAAGATATTTCGTCTTTTTAAACAGAATTATAAAGTGGAAATAATTTTGAATCATAAAGAGATACAAAACAGCTGCCTTGGTATACCCATACTTAACTTTACGAGGGATTTGGAATAAATTTTCCGAATTCCTAATATTATAATTGGCGTCTGTACGCACAATAACACGGTATGTGTAATTAGCATAATTAATAATGGCTAAAAGTCACGCCATGTTTTACTCGCATTATGAAATACGATTCTGAAAATAGCTGACGCTTTTAAAAGGGGACGAAAGCTTTATTGTGTACATGAATATAAACATTTTTCATATGACGAGGACCAAACGGGAAGATGAATAAGATTATGAGTACCGACTGACGCTCACGAACAACTGCACTAAGCTGGTATAAATTGGCTAAGAGCGGTAACCCATCAACACTCCGCTGCTCAATAGTTCAATGGAAGAAGGGATAGACTAAAATCCTCACAGCATCAGGTTCAAGCCCCGGGGCCTCGGAGACGTTGTCACACGAACTCCAAACACTAGCTTTTAATTAGTTGAGTGAGTAACGGAAATTTAGGCATCCCTAAAACGTCTTTCAATTATTCTTTTTTATATGAGAAAAAAGTGTGAGTGACGGAGCGCTCTGAGAGTAGAACCAATTTACACTTGGCCAATCTATAAATTATTTCCCTGCTGATAGCTTGGAAAAAAGCAAACGTCCATTGGCTTTGTGTAGGCTCATAAATTTCAACGCGCGGTTTTCCCGTTTAAAATTCATCGGTGTTTTCGAATATTTAACAAAATATCTGAGGAAACATGTCTGCTAAACCAATATCATAAAATAATACCGTAATACAATAATTCATAGATCTTTGTTCCGTGCAGCTGTCTGTAAAATACAAATTGTCAGAATGTTAGCCAACCTCCGGTAGGAGATAGCACCGCAAGAAGAAGAAGATTAGTAAAACATTGACAGCATAGCTACAAATTCTCACAGCACTGGGGTATCTATATATATAAGATTTCCCTACCGATAACAATTCCACGTTGAAAGCTGATTCATACACCTTGCCCGCTGTAAGTGAAGATTTCCATTACCATAACTTTAGAGTTGAAAAGAATTTGAATGTTAAATGTAAATGTAAACATTTTCCCGCCTAATTTATGTTTATTTAATACTGTCAGAAAGATGCAAATAGACTGTATAAAGAAATTTGACGGCGGTACTTTACTAACCAAAATTTTCTTTATTTCTTTTATTTTCGTTTTTTTTTTGTATGCTAGTGTTTATTGCAGACAAAATAAAAAGGACTAAAATAACATTTATAAAGGAATATAGCGTGTACGCACAAACATATTAACGCGAACGCGAACGTCGACAATTAGTGCAAAATAAATTAATTGTTATAATTTCGTATTCAACGTAAACAAAAAATAAATAAGATTTAAAACATAAAGTCAGTCATTAAAAAAAATCTTATAACTTAAATTAATACATTTCCAGGAACGAATTATTAATAAATTACATTACAAAAATTTGGTTTCGAGAAATGTTGGTATACCTATTTATGGAGACTATCAATTTTCCGCGACTTCGTCCGCGTAAAATTACGACAGCTCTTAGACCTCCATAATTTGACCCTATAGAAAAATCCTTTCTATGCGGATGTCTCTTTTTTTACTATATGAAACACGGACGTCTGTCCCTAAGGTAGACAACTTAATGCCTGTGTTATAGGTAACAGATAATACACCCAGACTCGAGGCGGGAATCGAACCCACGACCCCGGAGCAGAAGGCAGGGTCACTGCCCACTGCGCCACCGGGCCAGTCAAATTTTTTGGAATAGATGAAAACTGATAAAAGGACAGGTCTTAACTATTCTATTCAATTACAAGCCAACCATATTATTTATTATTTTCTTTTTTATTTACTACTTTCTTTATTTACTACTTTCTTTATTTATTTTATTCTCTTTTTATACAAAATGGGGAAAAACACGTAACTTTGCAAATTTGGAAGCGGTAATGAAAATTTCGTTTGAGATATTAATAATTAATAAGCTCCGTCAACTCTTTAAAAATAACAAAAGGCGACAAGAAATCTTTGTAGTCGTTTCTCCACTAAGACATCTTTTCTCAGATTTCTTTTAGAAATTAATAAACTGTATAAATATTAATTCTAAAAATATAAAAAGATTCATTAATGTCGAACGTTCTCATTCTTTCAGTTCTAAAATGACCTTTATTTCTTTAAGAAAACCGACTTCAAATTATCTAAGCTGGTTCAAATTGAAATGCGGCCACAAGGAAAGCAGCAATATCAAGTAAAACAGTATCATCAAAATCGGTTCATGGGCCTCGGTAGGCACTTAGGTGCCTGCTGCCTACTCGCTTGCCCCTTGTAACATAAAAATAGTACAAATTTCAAGAAAGTAATAATTTGATCAATATAGCCAATTCAACAAATAGAAAATGACAAGCCACGTTGGAGACACGTTAGTGTGATGTCTAAAGATCAGAAAAAGTAAAGGAAAGTACGTAAATAGAATGTCAAATTGATTTAAATAATTAATTATTACATATTCGCTTGTCATAATACTTTTGTTACGGACAGATGAAGCAGGCACGAAAGGGCGACGTCTTCCATCGAGGACGACGTCGAACAGACTGAACCCGGCTGACACTAGTACGTAACATAGCGTGTTGTTTCATGTTTAATTATTATTGGTCTAAAATAAAACTATTTTATAGTCTCCCTTTTTTATGTTTCGTTATTTTATATTCTTCCTTTTTTACGTTCTATTTCTGCCGGTGTGTATATAATTATCTCGTGTACGATATATCATATTCATTAAAAAATCAACTGATTTGAAGCTTTCGTAACTGTTTGCAATTTATAATTAACACATCCCATATAAGTCCAAACATCGCAATATTTCTTATAACATATATATTTTGCTACCATCTATCTATAAACAAAATTATCTAATAATTCTCGTATGGAAGAAGTTGATGATACCTGACATTAAAGTCTTGCTTTTATTATGTAGGAAGCAGTCGTAAAACACATTCAATTATCAACATTGTTGCACCCACATAAATGCCAAAGTGGCGTGAAGCCTTTACGTTCTGTAACTACCGCTCCAGTCGTTACTCACCGTTTTAAGGTCAGATAACAATTTTATTCATTTTATTACTCGTGTCTTACACGTCTTTCATTAAAATTTTATTACTTCAACTCGTACTACAAACCCCATTGCTATTAACTATTCCCCTTTATGTCATAATGGCGTTTACACACGGAATTATTTCTATTGTTCTAATAAAAATAAACGTTAATTTTACGACAAACCTTAAAAATTATTTGCTTAAAAGTACGTTGAAAGAAAGTTGAAGCTGAAGAATAAAGAAATAAATATATACAGGACTATATGACATATGGACGCCAGTGTTATAGATAACAGACGCCTGTTATACACAAATAATTTTTTTGTAGAAATATATACATATAGATAATACACTCAAACTCGAGGCGGGTATCGAATCTACGACCCCTTTAGCTGAAGGCAGAGTCACTGCCCACTGCTCCAACGGGCCAGACATGGATCAGAAGCTAAAGAATATCTTTCAAATAAGGGAAAATTAGAAAAACAATTTCAATGTACAAAGAGTTCAGTGTAGGCTGTATGATATCGAAACATTGCCTCTTTCTATGGACAGACCTTCTAGACTACATACATGATTATTTAAGCCATAGCCAGACATAGCTTCATTTGAATGATCATTTCAATTATCATGTAGTGTGGCCGGGGACTTTCTGTAGCTGCGCAAAGTTTTATAGTACTTTGTAGACTTTAAGGACAAAAAATGTACAAGCACTTTGAGCTATGTCTGGCTTCGGTATTAGACTTATATAATTAATTATTACTGTCTACGATAACTATAAATAGATACCTAATCGAACCAGGATTTGTTCAGGTATAATAATTATTTCGGAAAAGTACCATTACGCCGGCATAATGGTACCAGACGTAGCTCAAAGTGTTTGTACATTTTTTGTCCTTAGAGTCTACAAAGTACTATAAAACTTTGCGCAGCTACAGATTTTTCTACAGATATTTCTATCCCTGAAGACTACAAAGTATTACAATCATTTGCGCAGTTACACAAAATCCCCGGTCAAACTACATGATCTTTGAAACGATCATTCAAATGAATCTATATCTGGCTCCGGCATGATAAAATAAAAAAAATACGTTTTGTCTTTTCTCAGATAAACAAGTTATTATGAGTTTCCTGCCTATGGTTTATAACAGTTTACCAAAAATCAACTCAAAACTTTAACTACAATTGCGAGCTTAAAAATTCGGAGATATTTGCTTTTCTTATAATACAAACTCGTTAATTTCATCCTGGTTTTAAATTAATTAGGATCCCTTAATTATTTCCTAATAAACATTTAGTCAAAAGTATTATAATATGTACCTACATGCCAACAAAGTTCCGGAGTACATAGTTTATGGCTAATAATAATAATAATAAATATATACAGGACTATATGACACACGGACGTCTGTTCCTAAGGTAGATAACTTAATGCCTGTGTTATAGGTAACAAGATTTACTCTGTTAGCTACGTCTCTTGCTAAGGTTAAAATTTTGCAATTCTCAATTTTTTATGTTATTTTTATTTGAAGTCTTTTCCTCCACTTTGTCAGAAATTTTGTTAATATTATATCAAGCAAACAATGAATTCGCTATGTACAATATTTTTGTTCTTACTATAGTCGATCAAGAAATTTGTTTTGCCACGCTAAGGTCGAATGTCATTTGCTCGTGAATTAGTTCAAACGCTTATTTTTGCTTGCATTGCATTACGTTAATTTCTAACAATAACGCGACTTGATTTTCTCTATGCGTGCAATGATAAAAACATTGACCCTCGGGACCCCCTTTACATTAACAGAATCATTAAACATTCAATTACAATAAATAGCTTCATCAATCACATAACATACATAATCAACCAACTGAAGCACTTCAATGGCACGTGGCTGGATAATAATCTTGTACACGTTTGTGGTTGTTTTTGTAAATAGTTATAAATAATTAAATTTTTATTTTATTGTTATACTTCCTTATTATATTGTTATACACTCATGTACTAAATAATCCATATTTATTTTAAGGTAGTAGAAGGCAAGGCGTATACCGCTTAGAGCCGCGCCTTCTATTCGTCATTTCAATTGGACTTAATAAAAAAAAAAACGCTTAGTTAAATTTTCTTTAAATAGGAACTGTCATCGAAAATGGTAAAGCACTTTCTTGGTAGACTATACAATGACATGTGACAATTTAGTCACATAAAAGTCAATATAAAAAAGTCAATATAAAAACTATTGTTTAGTATTTTATTTTCTTAGAGTTGTCATTTTTATGTATGTATTGTAAATTCTCACCTTGCTGTTGCTTTTTCTAACTTCTTCCTAGTGCGTCTCGTCAAAATCTGTATTTAATAATGTTGTGGTCCACTGTAAGTGTAAGGAGTCAAAACCATATTTGTAAAATGTTTTACCCCGGTCGCAGCCAGAGCAACTTAACTTAGCGATCGACTCAAATGCCGACCATTGATTAGGCCACGACCTCCTCAAAATTTGTTTATTGATATTTGTAATGAGTATAGACACTTCTCCTTTCAGATGAGCGTTCTGCAAATATTTGCGAGATACAAGTCCCAGTTTAACGTGGAGCTGACGACGAATGACGGTCGTACTGCGTTGCATTGGGCTGCATTGTACGACAGCATAGATTGTGCAAGAATTTTG
Organism: Charaxes varanes; assembly: GCA_024363005.1. Taxonomy (NCBI): domain Eukaryota; kingdom Metazoa; phylum Arthropoda; class Insecta; order Lepidoptera; family Nymphalidae; genus Charaxes; species Charaxes varanes. Next base: position 109,833 of record JANCMC010006271.1, read on the forward strand.
GTAAATAACTTGTTTTATATAATAAAATGTTTGCTACACATACATTTATTTATAAAATTAGGAAAAACAAAAATACTCGCACTGAAGACGACTGCGTCTTGAATTATTTTATTAAAACAAAACTAAAAATATCCATATTATATTTCTGAAAAAAAACTGCATTATAATTTAACATGCACGTATGAAAGTCAAATGCCGAATGAATTCAAATATGAACATCATCAATTTTTCTAAAAATTTTGAATTATAATTTTAAAAAATCTAAAATGTTTTTTACTCCAACTCGCGCACACATAAACCTCTTTGATTCGTCGACACGCACACTTTTATACAAATATTCGCACATACAAATCCCACAATCCCACAATCCCACAAACACCTTACACGCTTAAATGAAGGTCGCTGCATAATGCATTTTGCTCTTTTATAAATCTGTAATCTTATTAAAAAGTAGCTCAGCCCGCGAGTTCGTCCGCGTGGAATAGTGACATTGTGCATCATTTTTTTGATACCTCTATTTCTTTTGGTTTATTTTGGATTATAAATACCGAAACGTTCTTTCTACCGAAAGAAAAACAAAGTCCACCGCCGCAATGTCTGTCTGTTCGTGATGAACCCAAACACTACTGAACCGTTTCTTTACGAAGCTCACACAAAAAGAGTTACCACAAATACTAGCCGGAAGTAAGTCTAGACCCATCTTCCTCGTTGCGTAAAAGAATAATTTGAATTTTCCCATATTTGGTTAAACATTCCGCCTTCCTCAAAGGAATTCTTTTAAATCTTCAACATACTTTTGACTCCATATTTAAATGTATTAGTTAAGAAAATATACAGTATCCCTTACATTATCGTGTCTGAAATTAAATATTAAAGAAGTAATAAAGGAAGTTAAAGCATTCAAAAGAAACAAATCAAATTATATAAAATAGAAATATTATAAGAAAGGTAGGACAAAAAAAAACAAAGAATAACGTTGTGTACACTACACGAGAAACCGAAAATGGAAATCTATCAGAGGCAAAAGATTAAACACATAACTTTCCAGCCCATGGAACTTCCTCAACGGACCCTTTCAATAAACTAAGTTCCGGCATACGTCACACTTGTAAATATTTCAGAAACTCCCTCTAAGTGGATTAAGGGAGTGATAAAAAATCAGAGCTCGTAACTCTCCTCAATGGGATCTTTTACGGAACGAAAAACGTTTGAGTATTTTTGATTTCACCGCATTAAGCTCTCTGCCCACTACACCGTGACATACCATGACCGTGCTAGGAAAGGGTCAGGCAAATAAATATTTGTATTGAAAAGTATGTGACCATGCCCTCTAGACCGTTTCGATCCCGACCAACACCGACATGCACGGGAGGTCAACAAAAGTCATCGTGAATATTTTGCCGGTGCCGATAAGCTCCGTGACATGACACGAGATATTATTAAACCGGAAACGGTGAGTATACGGGTCGCGATCGTCTATGATGACCGCCGCTGTAAGCTAGTTGGTTGCCTTTACAGCAGTACTCGCGCAAACTGCTGCGGAATCGGTTTTGGTGGTTGCTGCATACGGGTATGATACAAGTTACATACGGATATCAAACGGGTTGTATCCTAGCACAGAACGTCGTTGTTTCGTTTCAGTGGACACAGTAGAAAATATTGTGTTCTTTTAGTGGTATGTTTATATGAATATATTTATTTTAAATATTATTGTTTATTATATATATATTCTGTTCGATGAATAGTATATTATCATCGACAGTTACCTGTTATTATTTATAATCTTACACATTATTTGTGCCCAATATTTATAATAGAAGTGTTATCACTTAAGTTATGTGCCAGTTGCCACATGTCCAAAAGTGCACAGATGTTCTTTATAAACCTATCTACAGCGTACAGAACATTAACTTTCTTGCACTCACAGCTTATATTAACTTGGCTGTACATACTGAATAAGAATTCTTGCTCTGATTCATACATTGAGTATCAGTCATATAAGTCTAACTGCATTGTTAAAATGAGCATTAGAAGTATTTTCTTTTGGACAATAATGTTGGACAGTTAAGGGTCACTTCATTAGATGTATCTTATATACTTTTTCAGAATAAGTACAACATGGACTCTGCTGCAGAGAGGGAACAGCTTCTTGTCAACCATGCATCAAAGCCAGCAGTTCAGTGTGATATAGTCAATGAATGTCAAATGTTTTTAAAGGCTGAAGAGGGTGGTGGTGATGCTCCTGTAAATATGAATCAAAATAGTTCTGCTGAAAATAGTGGTAAGCCATTAAATTATATATATATGAAGAGTACTTTATCTCTGGCATCATTTAAAAACTTTTTAAATTTTTGTTAGATCTAATATATATAACAACTTGACTGATAATTATGTAGATTTTTGTGTATATTTGGATCTGAGAAACAATCATTTAACTATTTTTTTAAGCCTTAAGTGATAAGGTTGGCCCACGTAGGCGATGTTGCGTGGTACAACTACTATTTAATAATTATGAAACAATTTCTGTGACAGTTGAAGAATGTTGCATCTTCTTCAATTGAATTTTATTACTTGTGGTTAACATATCAACTGAATTATTGTTATAGTTCCTAACTTTATTGTACGAAATTTTGTGAAATTCTATTTTACTAGCTGTAAATTTTAACTTCATCTGCATTGAATTCTATTATTATGTACAATTTTGAATCATACACAGACAGACACTGTCTGTCTCCGAAACACAATTTTACTTACATTTCTTGATGTAGCCAGTAATTTGAATTCTGTTTGTCTTGTTTCATTCACTTTATTTCAGACGAGGATTATTTAAATGCAAAGAAAGAAAAGAAAACCCAAAAGATGTTAAAAAATTACAAAAAAAAAAATGCAGATATAGGTATCTACTTGAGAAAACTTAGTAGATGACTAGACCTTTTTACTGATGTGCCATGTAAAGTTATTATATCATAAAACATTCATCCGGAGTCATTATTGAAGAGACATATAGGAGATTGGTTCTTTGAGCTAAAATTCAGCTAAAACATTGTCTGCCAGGTCTGCTAGTTTTCAAATAAACCTGACAAGTACCTTATCTATTATTCACAAATGTCACGAAAATTACTTACACTGAAGTCACCTTAATTGATATTATTACAAACTTATCACGAACCTTCAATGGGGAGATTGTAATTGGGTTGCCACACGAAAGATATTGTAAGGATTCACTTAGCTTGTGTTAAATTAATTTAGTTTTGAAGCTCACGAGTGACATGTCTGTTGTATTCAGAAACATTTGTGTATAATTAAATTACTTTTATCATTTACAAAATGGCTAAGAGGAAGAATTCAAAATATCGTAATATAATTTGATTTAACAATATCTGTGGTTGTGTTTAAATAACAATTCTAAACCTAATTGATTTGAATGTGATGAATTTTTAGGAAAGCCTAATTTTATTAGTTCTGCTCCGTTTGTGAAGGAGTCCCTTACTGAGGAACAAGATGGAAAATCTAACCTAGATCAAGGTACAAGTGGTAAGCAAAATAACAATTTATTTCATTGTTCTTGTGGACTAAGTAGGCCTCTTGTATTTTTGTATATGGAAATTCCAGTCTTATAATGTAATGACAAACAGATAAATATAAAGCTGATTTTTTTTTAATATTTGCATGTAAGAAAAAATTTTGCAATTTGCTAATAGTAATTATTATAAACATTGCTTTTTAACTCACATGATTAACAATCGGGTTTGCCTGACTAGTCTAAAAAGCTGTTCTTATAACATCGGTTGGCAAGGGGTGGCCAGTGAACCTTTCTCTTTGCTGCTTGTGACTATTTTGTAAATGGCAATCTAATTCTTATAAATAGATAATAAATCCATTACACGTCTGTAAAGTTTTGTTATGTATATACTAAAATTCAGAATTCTTTAAATCACCTATAATATACTCTACATAAATTGATAACTAGATACAAATTTACCAAGTGTGACCCGCCAACATGTAATTTTTTGACAATGTGGCCCATCTGCATTTTATTTTTTAACAATGGCTCGCCAAAAGGTTGCTGACCTTTGCTTTATAATAAATATGAATAATACCACTCACAAAAGTCTACATTTAAAAAATTGCTAATTGTTGTAGTAATTATTTTAAAAATTGCACTAAAATGTTTTTTTTATGTTTAAGGTAGTGAAAGGCAGCCATTGGTAGATAGTGTTTCTAGTCAGGAATCAACAAATAATGGTTTACCTAACACTGTGACCGTGCTTGATGCACCAGACGGAGGCAAGGTTTACTTAGTTGGGACGGCTCACTTTAGTTTAGAATCTCAAGAGGATGTATCAAAGGTAAGTCATTTTAATGACACAGACTTTATCTATATATGGGGCATTTCACAACAAACGGCCAATGAAAAAAGGGTGAAGTCTTGGAATTTGTTTATACTTTGGTCATTTATGTCAAGTAGTAGTAAGCGTAAATATGTATGTACATGTAATTTTTCTTTCCTGTCACGCTTTTTTATGTAAATATGGGCTTTTGAATGTTCAACCATGCTTGTAACAAGACATTTTTGAAGTAACCCAAACAGAATACTCACAGGTCAATAGGTACTACTCATCCAGGGCTGTCTCAATTTACAGTAAATTTTTTTCTGTCTTCTAAAGATATGATTGAGGTGTTATTAGATTCTGAATAGAGTGTAGATGATTTTTGGAAGAGCTGCTTGTAAAATTTGCAAAAGCTATATACACTATTCTGAAAGACATTTCCCAAAAAAAAAATCCTAAATTCACAATTGAACTCAGTAGATGCTAAACGACAAGGTTCCTTAACTGTTTTATGTTAATATTTGAGTGCAATAAAGTCTGCTTCGTAAACAATTATATGTATGTTTATTCATTTTGTTATATCTCTTATTAATTTCAATCGCTTGGAATGTGTTATTGATGTAAATAATGCTTTTACCTTCAGGTTGACCTTTTATATGTCTCTAGAATTCCCCAGTCTGATAACAGTAGATCGTGAATAAGCTTAGTGACTTTGTTTTATTTTTAGATGGTTCATTTCTCAGTTTTGATTTATTCTTAAACGCAATTTATCCTTTTTTTTAATATACAATGGGCAAACGGGCAGGTGGGTCATCCAAGTGACTAATGATACCCATGGACATATACTTCATCAAAAGGCTTGCGCAGGTGCATTGCCGACTTTTAAAAACAGGGTTTAGGCCAGCGGAAACTAAACCGAAATTTACCCTTTTGTTAATTGCTCTGCGCAATTTTCTATCTCCTATATTACAATCATATGCACTCAATATATTTAAGCAATGAATATATTGAAGGATATAAATTAGCGGATTTGTTTTCGCATAAATTAAAATTTTTCCTAACAATTTAGGATTATTTTGAGAGACAATTATGACTAAACTACGTATAGTCTTATCTCTTACATTCTGGTGAAAATCTTATTAAAATTGGGTCAGCCCTGCCCAATAAATGCCAAAATGATTACTTGGAATATACTGAAAGTTAAAATTTTATGGAGCACCAATGAAGAATTTTTCAAGATTGGGGTTTTTCCTTCGTTTCCGCTACTTGCGTTGCGTATACGATTATAGTTTAGCAAAAATCGTTTATAAGAGAATTATTCACCTTTAAAAATTATAAATAATAGTCTGTATATGTCTACCTTTTAAGGTTGACTTTTTTATGCTAATCAAATATTCAATATTTGTGAAGGTGCTTTTATAAACATGTTGTGAATCCTTATCCAAAGACTATTTTTAACCCCCAAAGTGATACGAGTGGTCCACGCGGAAGTCGCGGTGTACTGCTAGTAATTTATATGTATTTTTTCGTCTTCCAGGTGATACAACATGTGCATCCTCACATTGTAATGGTAGAGTTATGTGAACAGAGAACTAATATTTTATTACTTGACGAGGAAGTTATATTGAGGGAAGCAAAGAATATTAACATTTCTAAAATAAGGTAAGTATTTTATTTAAACGCAACTTTAAGTTTAAACTTTATAAAACTGCTTCTTGCTTGTATTCTGGGTACAAATAAGCAACATTTTTGACTAAAAAGGACACTTTAAGGAAACAGACATTTCAATTCTATTCTTAAGCATAGACTAGCTATTTTCTGTGACTGTGTCTGTGTGAAATTTTGTTACACTTATGGATTTCAACTATGTCTGGCATCGGTATTAGTCTTATAGTATTTTTTAATATGCGTTGCTGGATTTATGGAATGAGTAAGCTCCTTTCTTGAAGATCCTTAAGTTGTATTGATGTGGAAACGCCAGAACTAACAAATGCTTCTATATAGATGTAGAAGGCAAGAATTTCCTTCACTGTAAAGTCAATATTACCTGCTTATTTTAAATCTATATTATCTGTCGCGAGCTGAACCTGGTCCAGGTTTTACGATTATACTGTAGCTGCCAACCCTTTGTAGATATATATACCCAAATTGGAATCTGAAGCTACACCAAAGTGATTATATATATTTCAAAAAAATTGTGTATAACAGGCGTCTGTTGCCTATAACACAGGCATTAAGTTGTCTACCTTAGGAACAGACGTCCGTGTGTCGTATAGTCCTGCATATATTTATTTATTCTTATTCCAGTAGTAACAAAAGGATAAACTATCAAAACTGCGCTCTGTATGGTATTAGTTGTTTGTGGGGTCGTAAAGTCCCGTTTACCAGGATTAGTGTTATGATAAGCACTGAACAAACAGATTCCAGTGTCCGCCTCTCGCACCAAAATAATATAACAATAGTCTGAGAGCCATCTGTAAGTAACGCGATATAAACGTAACTTAACAAATTAGTCCACTATGATAATTAAAAAAAATGCATTATGATATATAGCCTAATAGTCTTCCTCGACAAATGGGCTCACTGCTGGGATACTGAACGAATTTTTTAAATTAGACCAGTAGTTCCTGAGATTAGCGCGTTCAAGCACACAAACTCTTCAGCTTTACCTATTAGTATAAATATAACTTAGATGATAAATGAAATTAAAAACTCGTCTATTCAACTGTTATGTTAACATCTGAGGCCCTGACATATGCTCCTTCATTCCAACGACAGATGGGCGACTTCGTACAGGTTCTTTTGTGGTTAAGGTATTGTTTTTTTCAAACTAGAGAACGAAAAGTAAACGCTGATAATGTTTACCTAATAACAAACTATGTTCTCTTTAGTAATAGCAAACATACATTAAAGAGGAAATTTCTTTTTAAACTACGCTTTGCAAAACAATTGCATTTTCTGCCTCAAATATATCTACAACATTGAAAATTTGACTGTAATGCTTTTGTTTTGTTTTAAAAGAATATTAGGAATACTTTTTAGGTATGTCTAATATTTTTTCCCCTCCTACTAAGCTTAAATTAAAAGCTTGTATTAGGAGTGGGCGCGACAATATCCCAACGGCGGTGGGGTCTCAATTAAACTCTTTTAATGTTGACATAACCTTTTTGTTTGACATAACATTGACAGAATATCGTTAAAAACAAATGCTTCGGTCGTAGTTATCTATATAAATAAAAATGATTTTTCAAAATGTATTTCAAAATGAACGGAGCGGGAACGGGAACGGGAACGGGAACGGGAACAGGACCGGAAACGGAACGAGAACGGGAAAGGGAACGGAAATAATAGTATAAAATAAGAGACTGTAGTAAATAAGTCACCCAACGTTCGGGCAGGACAGCGTCTGTCAGGTCCGGTAGTCATAAAGAAGAATAATTTAATAATGATCATGAAAAAATACTATCATTATAAATTGAGGAATTCCCTGCTTCTCAAAAAGGAGTTATCACCACAATCATATCATCAAATCACGATCATAATAATCGCGAACGCAGTATGAACTCCATACAAACACAAGGGTATATAGATATCGCGTGCCGAAGGACAATAATTCCTGCTATCGCAGCACCATCATCGGCGCCGACACGATGCTCACCCCGTAATCTACACATCTACCACTAATTACAAACAAACATTAAATACTTAACCTTTTGTGTAGGTAAGGTAGAGTGAGTTATCAGCCTATATCGTGAACAAAATCGCCTCGCCTTAAATACATATCATCACCACGCCTAGGAAATGAAGACCGTAGATTTATGACCGCAGATGAGTATTAGTGTAATAGTGTAGATATAGACAGTCAAAAATATTTGTCTGAATACTGCCATCTCTATCTCTCCTTGCTGGTCAAACTTATTCGAATAAATAGGTAGATTTTAAAATGTATTCGAAAATCTAATGTATATTTATATTTTAATTCTTCCATTAATACTTAACTAGGATTTATCTATTATATATTGATTATAGCTAAAGATCGTTTGCTGGTCAAAGTTCGCCCAAAAATCTTTAGATTTGCGTGCTATATGCTACTTAATAACATATTTGGATGGTGTTATGCGGCACTGAGTCATCCACCAAAATGTAAAATTAGAAGAAACTTTATCTTTGCTCGATTATTATCTGTACTAATATATAAAGCTGATGAGTTTCTTTATTTGCTTGGACGCCCTTATCTGATGAACAACTGGTCTGATTTGAAAAATTATTTCCGTGTTACATAGCCCATTTAGCATTACGCTCAAATATATTTTTTACCTAATTTTACGCAGACGCCGTCGCGGGCAATTGAATGTTTGTCACTCCGCAAACCAAAGCCAGATTCAGTCAACAACGATTGGGTAATTTTTGAACGCTCTAAATTATTAATTCTAATCGAATCTAGGGTAAGCACTTTACAGCGAACTTCAGCCATTATATGCAAATATGTTACCAACCCACCGATACACACAAAATGTAAATGATTTTTCACCAGTTTCTGAAAACAGTAATCATTGAGCGAATTAGGTTATCAAATGATTAATCATTAATTATTGTTTTAGACTAGCTGTAGCTCGCGACTTTGTCTGCGTTAAATTAGGTATAAAAAAGAATCAATTTTGGCCTGATGATATACAGCATAAAGCCTTTCTTGATATCGGGCTATCTAACACTGAACGAATTTTTTTAAATCGACCAGTAGTCCCTGAGATTAGCGCGTTCAAGCAAACAAACAAGCTCTTCAGCTTTTTATATTACTATAAATTGAGTTGTCGTACAAAAAATAACTTAGTTTTTGCCTGAATCACGCAGGCTACAAAATTTTTGTTATAAAGTACTATTCATGCAATAATAATTTTAACATCAACTAAGTTTGTCATCTTCTCTCTAGCGTTGTCCTGCTTTAGTACTTGATGGACCCTGATCCACAATGTCAAAGGGAAAGGGAAAGGGAAAGGGAAAGGGAAAGGGAAAGGGAAAGGGAAAGGGAAAGGGAAAGGGAAAGGGAAAATATTTGTGTATAACAGGCGGCTGTTACCTATAACACAGGCATTAGGTTGTCTACCTTAGGAACAGACGTCCGTGTCATATAGTTCTGTATATATTTATTTATTTATTGATATCGGATATAATACCGAAGTATTAATCAATTATTCCTAATACAGTAAAACAATTCTATTCTTCACACCAAAACTTTAAGTTAAATAATATGTTTTAATTATATTAAACATTTCTTAAATAATTTCAGTGTTGTTTTATAATCGTTGGATATGGGTTAGTATTGCGTTCTCTTGAAAGGTTAGGAACCTTTGGTCTATAGAACTCACTATTTTTTTAAATATTTAATTACTACATTAAAAGAGCCCCAAAAACCTAAAGGGTAGGTTAACTTTACCGTCTGCAGTGATCTGACATAGGTCTGACAAAGTTAACCAATATTGACCCAGAGGTCTTTAACTCGATTTAACCACACCCCACTTCGTATAATGTGTGAGCCTTTTGGTTGAACCAAATTAAGTGACGGCCTTATTATTCGTTACAAAAGGGTCTAAACTATTATTTAATTATCTTAACACATGAACTCTACCACATAACATTTATTCTGTTTAATACCTAGCTAATATAGAACGGATCGTTCTATTATATTCAATTACTATCTGTACCCCGCGACTTTGTACGTATGAATTCAGTGATTTGTGAAATTTTGAGGGTTTTTATGAATTTTAAGTGCGGCATCCTATTACTTTAAAAAAAAAAGAACTATGCATATGTTACTCCTTGTAACGTAAGCTATTTGCCAGTGAAAGTCACGTCGAAATCAGTCAGCCACTCCGGAGATTACCTGGAACAAACAGACAGACAAACGGATAATAAATAAATAATAATAATAAATAAATCATTTATTTCAGACTCATAGATCCATACAAAAGAAAACACAAAATTTAAGAAATAAAATAAAAAGACAACTAATGGGGAGGAATAGATTATAGACTTCTCTTGGTCGAGATAAGCAAAATGAATTTAAATAAAATACCAAAACGAACGATTCCTATAACGAAGTATATTTTCACACAATAATGCATCTCTGAATCTGATCGCATCTTATAAAATATGTATGAACTCAAACCGAATCTAACATTTTTATTATATATTGGCTACGTTTCGTCCGAATATGGAAAAGTTCACGTTTACACTATATTTATTTGTTATTACAGTACTGGTCTCATACGTAGTTATGCATTCAAAACTCTAAAACTTAACCCTGTCAAAATAAATAAAAAAGAAATCATTATATTTCAGTAGATTAAAACTGACTTTTCATCCGGTCGCTCACCAAAACAGGTATATATAAAATTAATAATAAGATTTTTTCAATTCATCAAAACATCTGTGCAGTTGCAATAAATCCATAAAACCAAATTTCAATAATTTAAAAAAAAACACGTAAAAATGTCTACCATAATTTTTAGTTTATTAAAATTTTGAATCGCGTACAGCAAAGGCATCATACGCAAAAAAAAATTCAGCTCAACTGAGAATTTCCACTGGATTATAAAAGTCGTTATAAAACAAGAAGCATGCAATATTTTACAGTTTTTATAGTCGAAGCTTATTATCTTCTTACAGTTACTCGACTAATGCAATCAGGGTTACAGTCTTCGACTCCCATTATAATACCTCGTCTCCGCCCGCTGCTAATAGAGGATTTTGAGATTAAACCTACTATTACGCATTTTTTCCTCAATCTTACTGATATTGGAGGAATTTTATTCCCGTAACCTCATGATAAAACTTTATATGACTAATAGGAAACCCATGCCCCTATTGTTTATTTATTTTTACTTAATAATTATTTATTTATTTATTTATATGTGGAGTGTAAACTTAGGGTACCATTTTATATAAATTGCGCGGATGGAGAGTAGTGGCAGCATTGCCGCCACTTCACGCCGATCTCATGTGAGAAAGAGGTACTGGTACCCGGACGAGCCGACCCAATTCGGCTTCAAGCATGGCGCTACCTCTAATTGCTTGCACTTTTATTCTAGCGTTACTAACTTCATCAAATCAGTTATAGTCATAGTATCAGTTTTCCGTAAAACTTCTAAGATATGTACACAATATCATTGAAGTTTGGGCTCCATGTGTAACCTAAGCTTTAGTGAAAATAGTTGTTTATCTTATATTATCCTTTTGTTTACAACTTTACGTTTATGTTACTGACTTCATATTTACTGTTATAAAATGAAACATTTCGTGTCCACTATAGTAAAAGTTTTTTTTATATAAAAATTGTATACATACAATAATTTACTATACAGCATAGATAGGATAGATAAACAGAAAAATATTTAACTTCAGTCATAAATACCACATAACGGTGCATCAGTCAAATCAGAAACATCGGCCTCATCCATCAATGGCCATCCCGCTTCATGAAATGACAAAGAACCACTTCCTTGTGTCAGACAAAGCGCTTGCATAACTGTACACGACAATGCAGACACAAATGTGTTTTGTTGATTAATTCGCATCACACTTTCTATGTTTCTAGCACTCCATAGCAATTTTTAGTTCACTATAAACATTTGAGAATACACGCGACGGTATACTTTGGCGACCCGTTTTTAAGTCTGTGTGATGGACTGTCCGTCTGTTGAATGCAAAGTCTGGTCAGAGATTATCTACTTTCTAAACGCAGATAACTTTCTCACATTTGTCTTTAAATTAATTATTATTATTGCATTATGACTTTATTCATAAATTTAATTTGCTAATTTTCCGCGCAATTTTAAAGAAACAAAGATTTTGTTGGGTTTCAAAATAACATTTTTTATCTATACGCACGCACGCACTTGTCGATGGTCTTCCTTAGTACATCCAATTATTTGTATATATGTTGCCGGCCACACCGCCATGACGTCTCGATGAGGTAGGGATCCTAGGCAAGAGTGTTACAGTGTAACACGTCATACTAAAGCAATTAAAACAGATACGACTAAGGCAAGAAAAGAGCATACTCAAAATTTTTGTGTGTATTTGGTAGGTGCAGGAATCGGTCGTAAACTATTTTTTTAAAACCTATGTGATAATTGTGGCCGAAGTCCCAGGGCACAGCTAGTCTATATTTAATTTTAATAAAGATCGCCGACTAGTCGAAATTCGGCCACAAATCTTTAGATTTGCGTAACTATTTATAACATATATATTTGGTAACTTATAGTAAAATGCATACATGTGTGTGTAAACCGTTTGGCATTGGTGTGCGTATCGGTTTTTTATTATTATTTCATAAATTAATATTGCATATTTTATAAAGATAAAATAATTGTGACTGATTATGAAATCAAGGAAGAAATTACGGGGACGGAGGAGTTCATACTCCTCCGTCCACGTAATTTTCGCATACTGTTACCGAAAATTTTTGCTGCAAGTATTAATATACAAGATAAATGCGAAAGGTTATCTATCACGAAATATCGAAAACCGCGGAACTTGTAAAAATAAAATTAAGCAAGGAGGTAGTTTATAGTTATTAGAGCGAGCGAGATCGAAATGATAATTTTATCCGTTTTTTCACTATCAGTGAGCGACATGCGTACGTAAAGTTTGCAGGTAATTGTGCACAACACAATCACAATCACTGAGCACTTTAAAAGAAACTGTGTTATATAGTACATAAGACTCCTTTTAGTTTACAACGTCTTCGTTGGGATTTAATAATTACACTTATTAGGTAAAACACGTCGAATGCCAACTGCATCATTTAACCCCTTTCAAATTCCTTTATTAAATACAATTATTTTAATTAGTTCAGGAATTACTGTTACTTGAGCACATAAACAAGAGCTTAATATTCAAGTTTGCTGTCAAAGTATATTCTCATCAGCAATTGGAACACGTGTTCTTATGAAAAAGAAGTAACATTCCACACACAACGCAAAAGCAAAAGAAATGGATGCTAAGCTCTTTAACAACTAAATGTGATTTATTTATATTGTCATAATAATAAATTCCATAATGCATTGATGAGGGTTTTACTTATTTAAACTAATTGTTCCTATTACATACGATGATAACATGATCTTAGCCATATTAAAAAAAAATTCTTAGTTTTTCGTTTTTTTTTTATATTGTTTGAGAACTAAACAATTGTTTATATTTTATAATAAGAATGTTCTTTATTTGTATGTATTTTATAGCGATACCAATAGTTTAATAATTAGATAAAATGTTTTATTTTGTTACGTCTTTTACAGACTCAAAATATATTGTGTAGAAAAATATTATATTCTTGTATAATTGACACGGCTGTGGGTCTAGTTGAAGGATATAGTTTTTAAGGACGTTTTATAATGAAATAATAATATATTATTTTTTATTTAAAAATGTGTTTTAATTATACTTACCTAGTATTTGCCCGCAGCTTTGCACGTTTAGTTTATCCTCAGGAATAATATTTTTTTCTTGATTAACAGAATATCCTGTTTTGCACATCGTACAAAGTGTATGTAGTTATTTGGTAAAAACTTAAAAACAAGAGTATACTCTAATTTTTAAGTTTTTTACCAAAATTTATTTTTGAATATTACTTCAAAAACTTATCGAATTAATATTATAAGCGCGAATGTTTGTAAATATGAATGTATGGATGTATGTTTGACGCTCTTTTACGGCAAAACTACTGAACGGATTTTAATAAAACTACAGTAAGTAGGTTGTGAGGAGGTCGTGGCCTAATCAGTGGTCGGCATTTGAGTTGATCGCTAAGTTAAGTTGCTCTGGCTGCGACCGGGTG
>JANCMC010006285.1:0-14419 GCA_024363005.1 Charaxes varanes
ACACATACCTTACAATCACACACGCACACATATAGTATATTGAAATTAAACCTTGTAACACTGTTGAATTACCTATTAAAAAAAAAGATTTATTATATGTTAATCCAAACAGCATTGCAAAAAAATTCCCACTTCTCGATTTCATAAGATACATTGACATTCTATTTTATTCGCAAATTTATGCAAAGTGATGATATTTTCTATTTAAAAAAACGCAATAATGTCTCTTTAATCAAAGCATTAGGAGGAAACATCACAAAGTTTGTCACTGAAGATAAATTACCCGATTTAACAGCCGAAGGTAATATTATATGGTAGTGTATTCTTAGTGCAAGATCTAAGAATACACTAAACATAATAAATCTTTACAAATATTGACAATTCTGTCAGTAATGACAATAACGATTCTGATATTAACTTAAAGCTAAAAAATTGACAACAGCGGTCCGAGAATAACAAATATTTGTTTTTTTTTTAGTTTTCGCACCTCTTGTAGTATCTGTTATGGGCGCCTCTAATCAAGTTATCAGTGTGCAAATGTTTGATTTTACCTGAACTGGAATATGATATTTTTAGTTCGTTTGTCATTTGAGAATATTTAACTTGGAAGATGTGTACGATGTACATGCTAACTAAATAATATAATGAAACCGTATCCGCGCTATGATAAAAAAAGGAAAAATTAAGAATACTTTAAATTAGTATCCTAGTCTTCCTACATACTTACAATGCAATAGAATACTTCAGATATATACCTAATAATCTCGTATTCCTAAACATAAAGGTGCTTCCTCACTTGGAGCATTCGCCTGTAATGTGCATTTCTGATTCGATTTTGTGCATTACAGTACTGCCTATCTGATTGACAAGTATTAATGTAATTTACATTTTTTTCGTATACATTTATCAAAATTTTTAACATTGTATCAAAGGCCTCCCAATCTCGTCCATTCATCACCGTGAGCTCGCTACGGAATGGTGTTGCGGCGGGAACTGCGCGCTGGGCGTGGCGCGAGAACGGTGGGAGTGGAGGTTTATGCGCTTCTTTTGGTGAAGAGTCTGAGAGATGTTCATCTTCCACCCTTGCCAACGATACCCTGCATGCAGGAGTAACGGGGTCCTCATCTAGGATGGTTTCATGCCCCCTGCGAGTTTTTTTTTATTTAAGACAGGATCCCAGGCTGGTGGTAGCACCTATGTATTGTTTCTTATGAAGTGCGCAAAACATACGTGGAAGTTTAAAAGCTGTTTGATAATAAGTATGAATTCCGCTCATGATAGTAAGTTCTAACAGAATTTAAAACGGTCCAGCGGTTTTCGACTTTTAGCGAGACTAACGAACAAGGAGTGATTATTGTATATATAAATTATATCAAACCTTTGGTATGTACTATTGATATCAATCCGTAGTACTTAAGGTGAGGAAGCGTTATAAAATATCTCGCATTTGTAGTATTTATAATATATTTTGTTTCCAACAAACGAACGCTGTATTTCTAGATGTTGTGAAAAAGTCGTATTAATTCCGCGAATCATTGTGTATTTTCCAATCACACTTAAGCCGCTTAGGGAATACAAATGATTTTTGCGCCCATGGAAGAATTTTCAGTGGATTTTATTTTTTTCCTCGACGCAACACCACGTATCATTTTTTGAGCTTCAACACGAAGGGAGGCCATTGTGTATGTGAAACCATTCGGTTCACTGTGGAATTATGCTTCCAAAATGGATTACAAAATAATGGATAGAATCAAGGTTTATTTCGCGAAAGTCGGTGACGGGCAAGAAGTGAACTTTGATTAAAACCTCAAAAAATGTTAAGGAATAGGCAATTTCTGTCCAGAGGGTTGATTTTCCTTTTTATCTGTCCGATAACTGGTCAAATCCACTACGGGTACGTGACACCGGAATTCCTCACTACACAGTCCGCGACCACACTACATGATCATTGAAATGATCATTCAAATGAAGCTTTGTCTGGTTCCGGCAGTATAAGTCGAAGGAATTTAAATAGACTAGGGGTTTGATTTGAAAATGGAATATATAGTTACAAATTTTAACATTGTTTAAATCACTCTTTAAACTCGCAATTACTACATTTGGAACGTTTACGTCTATACTGATAATGCAAGCCCATTTTAATTGGAGACTAGACTAATTATTAGATACTTTTTATTTCTGAAAAATTACACGCACATCAATGAGACATTGCATGTATGTAGTATCTCTGAGTAATGTCGCTGATACTTCAATTAGGTGAAACCTGCGCTATAAGTATCAGCAGCCTTCCATATTGTCTATATGAACATTAAATTCGTATATTACAGTATATTAGTACATTTAAGCAATAGAGTGTCAATTTAAATGCTATGAATAAAGTATACAATTACAACAACAGGAGCAATAATCAAGACAAAGAAAGAGTGACTGAACCCAATGAGTATGACTTCATTGTGTAAGTATGTTTGTGTGAGTATATTGAATGTTAATGTGTGAGTTTGTATGTGAAAGAGTTTGAGTGCGTGTTCCTTAAGTCTTCTTTATGACAACATTTTGTTATTGGCTGTCTATTTATAATTTAACGCGTCTCTCTCACTTTTGTACCATACTCTTATTTATGTCGTTGCTTTTCAGCCACTCACCGTTCAAAAGTTCCTGTAGATCGAGAGGTTTCGACACCTCGCTCACTTTATTTGTCCGCAGTAATTGGATTGTGTGTAAGTTTGAACGTAGGAAAGACGCACTATTTTAAATGTACTATTTCCCGCAACTGTGCTCATCTAAAATTGTGAAACAGAAGGAATCTAACAAAAATAACCTTCTGCTTGCATCAGGGGTTAAAATAGGCCATTGCTAGCAATTAACAAAGGTAAAAAGATATTTACAATGTACTTAAATTTAAATAATAAGAAGAACACTATATACATAATAATATAAAAAAAGAAACTTATATCTCTAAAATGTACGCGGAAGTTTTTTTTTTTTCTGTAAAAGAAGGCAAGCATTTGTATGTAGGGTCATTGAATGGAGGTCAGTGTATGTCAAGGCGTCTTTTCCTTGTCTAGGTCATTACCATGAACTTTACTGGTTTTAAAGACTTCAACTTCAAGTGTTAATCTGAATATCTGCTACATACATTAATATGTGCCTTATAAATAATTACTTATTTTGTTTTGTGTTATTTATCTGGTAAACTTTATCTACCTATGTTAATGGAACATTTAACTCGACTTTGTTAGAATCTTTATTGAAGAATAATGAGGTTTTTAAGCTAAATCAGCCTTAATACTTACATGTATATTCTTACGAAATGTTACACAGATAATAGCGTCTGTTACCGCGATAAGTGGGCAAAATTAACCATCTCCGTCATAAATTACCGCAAAATTATAGCCACTACACAGCTGTTACGTTGAACGAGACTTGTCTTTAATTCTGTGAGTGTGTTACAGAATTATATACTCTATATCCAGAGACTAAGTTATGTATTTGCTAGTTACTTTTATCTGGTGCGATGTTCTACGCGTGTTACTATGTTACCGTAATGCCAAAGTCGTCTACAGGTTTCGCAAACACAATATCATCATTAATTGGTTCTAGATCTTTCAGTGATGTGCGCGTTTTATATAATGATAAAATTAAATAAAATTCTCGAACATTTTATTTAGACAAAATTATATGAAGAAAATTTTTAGAAATAAAGTATTCAGATTTTCGTATGGGATAAATAGTGTAAATTTTTTTTTTAATTTTACTGGAAAAGATGTGTAATTCTTTTAAATGCTTTTTAATATATGTTTGTTATTTTAAAGTGTTAACAACCTGCGCTAAAAGTTAACATGCAAAAATATCATTTAAACTCAGATTTTTAAGAACTATTTTTAAAAGAGTGGCTAACGAGTTTCTTGCTGATTCTTCTCGTGGCTCGACGCTTCCTAATCAGTGGTAGCTTTTATATATTGACGACTCAAAACAGCTTGTTAAAATAGACTTGAATAAAATAACATTTGAATTATCCCGCAAGAAATTGAACCAAGTTTACTTGGTCGTCTTGGTCTTGGACTTCCTCAATAGGTGTATTGAAAAAAATTAAAGCCAGAAATATTCGACAGGTCCATGTGCTCGGACTTGGTGTACGTCATCCTCTTTCCTCAACTGTTGATGGTGGTCCACTTCAAGAAGTACTGCAACACCTACGGTTCTCTGGCAGCTTATATAATGGCATTGCTTGTCCGACTTTCTGGCGGTGAGAAGCTGCTTGGACTGCCCGCTTTGATCCACTACCCTGGCTGGGATCCGGAAGAGGAGGTACAGCTGTTCCCGTTCAGGACACTGGCGATGGTGCTGTCTCTCTTCACCCTGGCATTCATATCGTGGCTATCAGTGTGAGTATATAATTTAATACTAGTTGTCACCCGCGTCCATTCAGTGATTTTGTTCAATTTTTTAGGGTTTATATTTTCTTGTGCGGGACTATAATTATTTTTTTAAACTGAAGTATCCTATACAAGTCCTTGCAAGCTACCCGGAATACACAGACAGACAGAAAAAGACAGCCAACTTTTTTTAACTTTTGTTTTTGTTATAGGTATCGTATATAGGTATCATATTTTACCTAATATTCAATTGGTTAAAAAAAAATATTTCAACTTTACAAATAGACGCAATTTTATTTATTCATAATACTAGTTGTTCCTTCGTCCGCAAAAAATTAGGTGAAATAGTTTAGCGTGTTGCTATATAGACTATAACCTTTCTCGATAAATGGGCTATCTGACACTGAAATATTTACAAAAAGCGAAAGTATTTTGTATTTTGCATTTGAAATAGTAGAAAAGTATTTGTATTTTGTATTTAAATACTTTTTTTAAAGTATTGTGTACATTTCTAGTAACGTCTGACAGCCGTCATTAAGTCTTTTTTATAACTGAAAAAGTTTATTTTAATGCTGGGAAATGCATTTGCGAATTAACTTTTTCGGCCAGCAAATGAACCACAGAATGTAAGGCCACACTTTAATTTAAAAGGCAACTTGGTCAAAACTTATGTACCTATTTTTATTACATAATTATAACCAGAATCGAATACCGATTACACTCCTTAAGTATTCTAAGTGTCTCACCAGTCTGTATATATAAAAATAAATTTTTGTTCGTTAGTCTCGCTAAAACTCGAAAACAACGAATAGACAATTTGTTACGAACCACGGTGGTTTCAAGCAAAATTAACTCATAGAAGATCCAGCTGCACTTGATAGATGTCGCTTTTTCAACGGGTTCATATAATTTGAATGTAAAGCTTTGGCCTCTTAATCGTAACGCACAACGTTGCGTTGTGCAGCATGCGGTGTCGTACTCATAATCGCATGGAAAACGTCAAGAGTGTTTTCTTGTTCCGTCGCAGTCAGCATCAGCGGCAAACGGCACGCGCGGTGAAGTGAAGAGCGGATGCGCGACGTCGTTCTCGTTCATTCGCAGCGGTGTGCGGTGTGCGTCACGGATTGAACAATGGACTTGTTTGAAGATTGAGATTGATAGCTGCAATAAATCGAATGACCGCTGCGTTTAACCCAAAACGAAGCGTTGTGCGTTAAACGCTTTATATTCAAATTGTATAAACCCCTTGAAAAAGCGACATCTATCAAGTGCAGCTGGATTTTCTATGAGTTAATTTTGCTTGAACCCACCGTGGTTCGTGGCAAATTGTGTGTTGGTTTATTAAAAATATTGCACGTGTTCAGAAAGCGACATCTATTGTGTACAGGTGAGCTTTCAATGAGAGAACTTAGTTTTAAACCTGTATGGTTTCTGACGAAGTTGGTTTGAATCTTGCGTTGGTTTATTTCGACAATGGTTTGCTTAAAGAATAGCCACTAGAGGGCATTACGTGACTTATTTAACGGTGAATAATATTGTGTGACTGAAAGATTAGATTGGTGCTATTTCCAGTGTTTCATTTTTTGACAACGCGAACGGAGTCGTGGGTTTTAGAGAGTTTCTTTTTAAATAT
This sequence comes from Charaxes varanes, assembly GCA_024363005.1. Taxonomy (NCBI): domain Eukaryota; kingdom Metazoa; phylum Arthropoda; class Insecta; order Lepidoptera; family Nymphalidae; genus Charaxes; species Charaxes varanes. The sequence continues at coordinate 6,010 of JANCMC010006285.1, forward strand.
GAAAATTTTTGTGCATATTCAGTAGGTCTGAGAATCGGTCGGAAACTATTGTTAACCTCTAAGTGATGAGGGTGGCCAAAACGGACATACATCTAGTAATTACCCCATTGAAAAATTTCCATAGAATTCAATAAAATGGGATGAAAGCCACACATAAACCAATAAGGTGTATCGTTTCCTATGCGGTTTTTGTCCCATTTAATTGGAATCTTTTGGAATTTCAATAGGGCATTATATTTTTCAGGAACTCGTCGATATTATGCTCAAACGTATGGACCTTGACCTAGATGGAGTTATAAGTTTCCAAGATTTTCACACAGCGATAGTGAGAACGCCACCACTTCTAGAACTCCTTGGCTATTGTCTGCCAGAACGACCTGCAGTGTACGCTTTCCTCGCAACCTGGTGTCCCAATTGGGGAAAAATGTGAATGACTACCGATTCAAAGAAAAATATATATTCAAAGAAAAATCGTAATCAAGCCGGTATTCTCAAATAGTAATAGGCATTTCCAATTCCTCTGAAACCAATTTATTTCTTCTGATTCTGTTCAATTGAACTCAAGAGAAACATTTTTTTTAAAGTTTTTTACAAAGTTGCCATTTAAATGTCCGATTAGCTCAGACGGCCATGAATGTAAAAATTCTTAATAAATAATATAATGAATTTTTAAATATCGTCTTATCCCAGATAAAAAAAATAATTTAATCGAGGTATCCAGATATCATGTGTTTCAATAGCCCAGTCATCTAAGCTATTCACCTAAAAATCGAATGGAACCAGCTGAATTTTTGTATAGACCTCTATTCTAGCTTTACATATGTTGTCTCAAAAGTATATCTACTAGAGATCGCTTGGTTGCCGAAATTAAGCCGGAAACCTCTTTACATATCACTTGCCTAGGCTTTGCATACGCTTCGACATCATCTTATACATGTGTGTGTAAATCACATAAATCGTTTGGCATTGGTGTGCGTGATGTTTTATTTTAATAATTTAATATATTAAAATAAAACCTTACAAATTCTAACATTAATTAAGGTGGGCAACGTTAACAATAATAAAAAACTGTATGAAACTATACTTTGACAAATACAATAATTGAAGTTGTATTTGTTTGGAGTCTGGAATATAACAAAGACATTTTAAGAGTTGCGATTCAAATAATGTATCCATCCGTTAAATTTCAAATTGGAAAGATAAAAAGTCCATAACAATAGAAGCCTAGTAACAGAAATTGAGGTCGTTCCGTGACACTTGACATAATGCATGCGAACAGACGTAATTAACTTATCTAGTTGCATATTATTACAAATGGAACTTCAGTAATTGGTAGACTCTTTGAACACTGACTGAGATTTCGTGCACAAATTTTGGTGTACCAATAAACTACTGCTCTTGGATTGCAGCGCCGCTTACATGTCTGGCCTTGTAGTTTAATGTACAAATCCTTATCACACTTGAATCGTAGTATATCATTATTAAAAACAAAATGTCTAGAAGTCTATTCAACCGTACATGCGATCGAGCAAAGTTTAGCAAGTATCTAGAGGAGTAAAGTTCAAAGTCTCCTTAATTGATTTCTGAGAAATTTATCAACAACGCTCATATAATAGCAATACTACACTCCTTATGCCGCAGGAAGACATACATTCATTTAAATTATCATTTCAATGATCATGTTATCTGGTCGGGACCTTTATGTAGCTGCGCAAAGTTTTGTAGTACTTTGTAGTCTTCAAGGACAAAAATGTACAAACGTTTTGAGCTATCTCTGGCTCCGGTATTACAATACATTTAGGGATTCGGTCACGCTAAATCGACGGAGCCGCTAAGTGCACCACATATTTATGCAAAGGCTTCAAAAAATCAGCCAGAACCTGTATAACGAATGATCCGGAAATAACGTTATCTAGTAATATTATTATATAAGAAAAACAAGCAAGAATGAAATATTCTACATTGTTGAATTTAAGTTCTTTGCATTCACAGCATGCGAAAATAAATGTTTTGCCAGGAAATTGTCTCGGTAGTCGTAGATGCGGAAGAGTCTTGAATGTTTGAAACGTTACTTTTACGGTGCGATACGAAAGCCTTCTATTTCATACTGCACGCCTCTTAACTCGTATCCTTTGAGGAATACTATACTCCAACTTAATGAAATTTGAGAATTTTCCTGAACTAAAAATTAATATACACAGATTGAGAAAAAATTCGTGTTTTAACACTTTTGATTCTTCGGAAAGATATTTATTTTGCTTAGTATATGAAGAAACAGATGAGTAGAAAATTCTTGGACGTTAGGATATCTGTGTGCGTGGATCTAGGCACTATCACGTTCGAAATAGTCAACATGTCACGTTAATTTTTTTTTTATTAACTTCAGAATTACGGTGCGCTGTTTCTGAATATAGGTGTGTAACAAAGTGTTTCCCAAATTTCAGTTGGGCTTTTTTATATAGTATAGGACAGATGTTATACGATATTGTATAAGTAGCTCTCAAGGTGTATCTGTGAGAGCTACTACTAAAGAAACAGACTAGACATTCGCACGAGGATAATCCGATAAAAGATTTTTGTATGGCTCTGTGGCCGTATTTATTTGTGGGGATTTGTAAATTGTTGAAAAACAATCATCGCAATATATAATTATTTAATGCATTATAATATATTTACAAGCTAAATCCTTGCGTCGAAAATATTTTCAAATCACAAGAACCAAAATTTAAATAAAATATAAGACAATGTAATTTTTACCTCTTTTGTATAGATACAACAAAAAGGTTTTAATTGGCGATAATTCGCCACATTTACGTCAGCGGTATTGTAAAATTGGGCGTTCAAGCGTTTTAATTAATTTAATATAAAGGCTATTAATAAGTGACAGTTAATTAAAATGAAGCGTGCACTCTGAATTTTCCAAAGTATTTCAATGCTATTTGGGTAATTTATTTACGCTAGCTTAAAAATATTCGTAAAATAAATAGCAGTTTAAGTTGCTATATTATATAAATATATACTATATGTAAATGAATATACATGTATGTTTTGAGAGTCATTTGACTTATAAAGATACGACAGTATGTAGATTAAATAATCGCAACAGGTGTCTGCAAAATAAGAAATTTAATAGCGCTTTTATAAGTCAGTTTATTTAATAAAAATGCAATTTGCATATAAAATAGCCCTTCCACTCAGCGCTTTTGTGTACACATAGTTGTACAACGTAATTTAACATAAACATATATGCTGTCACATTTTAACTTTCAACTGAGCTCGCTTCAGTTTATATTTAAGTTTGAATTTATACAGTTGTTTTAGTATACCATTAAACTTATACGATTAAAATTCTCGTCAGTGTTACATAAAATAATACAGGCTTTCAAGTGTTCAACTTCAATCATTTCGGAATGACGATGCTGGTGAAAAAAAAACTATGGTCGGATTATACTATAATTTGATAAGATTATCAGAATAATGTGTATATTTAGGAATAATTGTCAAAAACACGAAAGTGTTTCGTGTTTTATGTATATTTTAGAGTTAAGCCTTGTTTTTATACTATTATTTTTTATGTTACAAGGAGCAAACGAGCGGGCGTTATGTTACTACCGACGACCCCACCGGTTATACACAAATATATTTCTTTAGAAATATAAAATTACATTTAAATGGATAATACACCCCGACTCGAGGCGGAAATCGAACCCACGACCCCCGGAGCAGAAGGCAGAGTCACTGTCCACTGCATCAACGGGTCAGTCAAATGTATCGGCGATCTCGAAAATAATTTTGTGGGAACTGCGTGGAAATTTAAAGCATTTTTCTCTGCTATCGCAGTGTACAATAGCGATAATATGGCATTGTTTAATTACTAAATGCTTTTTCTTGCAGACGTGGGAACGTCGCAAGACGCGTTCTAGCTTTTCAACTGGAAACGGAGTTTTATCTTCCTAATGAGTGTAAAAACTTTTGCTAGCGAGTTGCTTGTTTAAGAAGTCCTCACATTATTCTGAAGAATAGATGCTGCGAGCTCTTGAACATAAAGATATTTGCTTCTGTCACGAGTTCTGTCCGAGGACATTTGTACATTACAAAGTGAAAAATATTGTTTACTTAACTTTTCTTTAAATTGGTTCTTTTTAATATCTAATTTATAAAACTGTTACACGCTACTTCGTTCGCTTTCTTTTCAATCATGTGGTTTAATTGGAAGGGTTTATTGTCTATTGTGCGAATCACCTTATTGTACCGCTACCGCTCGTAAAAATATGTGCGATATTTTTGTAGTGGTTTACAAACCGCATGAATACGACCTATTTAGCAGCGTACGACTGACGGCTAGAAAAATAAAATATTTTTTAAAATTTTGAATACGGAGTTGTCAAAACGGCCATCGTTTGTTAATGGCAAATTTACATATACTGATTTTATATTGAAATAAATTATTATTTAATCGAGGTGCCTCTATACCTTTATAGCAAATTTCCTTCTTTTTAAGAATCTTTCATCAGGAGATAGACTTTACGAATAACCTTTGTAGAGTCTATCTCCTGATGATGCTTCGGTGTCGAAGCGATTCGGTCATCTTAACTCGCCCCACAGCCACATCCTCTGCAATCTAAGTGGACCCTGGTACTTAACCAGGATAACGCTAGGAAGACGATAATGACTAGGTTTTTAGGATAGATCACCTTGAGTTTGAATTCCTTCACACCCGATATATTACGAATTAAGAAAATGGTGTATATTACAATAGTTAACTTATCTTATAAAATGAATACAGACATTTTTAATAAATATTATGTCTTTGTTCTTTTAGAGTTACAAAAACGTTCAGTATAACGAATTCACACTTTAATTAACAAAGTACGAAGATTCAAATTTTTTCGTATGACAAACACATTTGGAGGAAGAAATTCATGAGTTTTGCTTTGTTTCCGACCTTTTCTGGTCTTCTGACTGAGTTGAGATTTGACCCTGAGCTAAAGGAAAAATGAGAATAGGGTAAGTAAATATAAAGGAGAATTTTGTAAAAACAACGTACTCGCAAAAGATATGAGAGCCTGAAGGTATTGGCTTAAAGATAAGTCACTCTTTTGCCGCCGCAAAAGGAATACGTGGCGTTTCGCTATATCAGATGTTTTTGGTTCAAGACTTTAGAGACGTTTGGTCACCGACTGAATTTATCAGATCTTTGAACTTTTTTACCACCGAATTGATAGGTGCATACAAAACACTCATCAATTTATATGTCACCTTACCAATTAATGTAATTAACGTCGCAACCTTTAAGCTGTCTTCGGTTTTGTTTAGTGATTGAAATTATTTTTCTTCTAGGCTTTTGAATGACAAACTGTAGTTATATTGGGCCATGTGGTTAGGCGTTATATTTTCGAAACCATAACGAATGTTGGGGATCGGTGCCGTAACAGGGTTATATTGACGGGGCAATAAAACACCGGCCTTTTCTTATCTTCACGGACTGTATTTACAAGCACAATATAACATCTGGATCAGGTAGCGTCGTGTAATAGTTGTCCATGGATGTCGGTAGTCACTTCAGGTGAAAGCCGGCTGCTCGTTTGACCCTTGTTATATAAAAAAATGATTAGCGCGAGACTAGAGGCGAAGGCATTCTCATATCTCGAAGGTTTACACTAGATGTGTGTCTTTCTTTTCAAAAGAGTATGAAAAATAATATACTTTATATCTTGCTAACAGAAAAAAATATTTAAATTACTAACACTATATGAAATATCTGAAATACAATACCAATACATATTTATTTATGTGAAAAAATAGTATTCGTGGAAGCCGTTCCAGTTCTCTATAGAGTCGTTTGATCGCTGGAACGTTATTACGAAAGCAGTTAAACAGACGGATTACCCTCCCGCAGTTATTCACGCTTCGTTATTATTAATTCGGATATCTGCCCTCGAATTTAATGTTTTCATTTAAATAAACACATCGCCGCTAAACATTTTGCTTAACGTTTACACGCGCTATGTTTTATTTGCTTTGATTTTTTTATAATGTTGGCAGCACTTTAACTCGTATGATGGTACAACGGCAGATTGGAATGAACGATTTGAATGGTGATTGGTGCTGATTGGTTCCGCCTTTTGCTATCGGAGGCTGTGTTTAAAAGAAGGAAATGATATTTTTTTCCAGCCAGTGTTGTTTGGCTTAAGACAATAATGTTAAAAGTGTATACCTTATACCATTTGAGTGATTCAAATTAAAGGTTTATACCTATAATGCTCGGATATGGGGCCCGCGTAATCTGATCAAACATTTTCGAAAAGCGTTTTCGACTACCTTTTAAGAGGCGCGACAAATTCACATTAATGAATTTAGTTTCGTAGCGGAGTCTCCTTAGATTAACAGTTAAATAAATTGTTGCTTTTTATCAAGTAATTTCATTTGTAAGATTTTCATTTACTATCTGTGCTATTCTTATCCCAATCTACGACTTTATGCTATTTTACGAGATCGAGAACTTTAGTAACGTACTGCTTATGTAGACGTACGACGTATTGGAGGCGGTATTTTTTTAGACAATCAATTCCTTATCAGGGACAAGATAGGCGCAGATAGTATCGCCGTTACTTATGCAGTAGCCAGACGTGGCTTTAATGGAATCATCATTTCAATGATCATGTAGTGTGGCCAGGGACTTTGTGTAACTGTACAAAGTTTTGTAGAACTTTGTAGACTTTAAGGACAAAAATGTACAAACACTTTGAGCTTTGTCTGGCTCCGGTATTATAGTACATATTGGTCTTATATAAGGATTGCAGTTTAATCTTCGGGTAGCCACTCTTGAGAATTCTATAAAATTATTTCAACACTAGAAAAACAAAGGTGATGATAGCCTAATATATGAATATCTAGAATATTTAATTGTAATGTAATTAGTTATTATTATTATATTAAGTATCTCCATAATATTACATATTATTTCTCAAAAAGCTAAAAATCACTTTCATAAGAGTGTAATAAACCTAAGTGAATTGAATTTTGATGTGATTTATAAATGTTAAAAAGATTACTGCTGTAAGCATCTGAGGTTTCTTTAAAAAAATTAACCGATTTATCTTGGTGTGAGGTTTTTTCAGTGCAGGGCGTGAGGAACCCTTATAAACTTAGCTTTTTATAAGAATATTTTATCATTAAAATATTCAACAAAGATTAAAAATATATATATTATATACTAGCTGTGCTCGCCACTTCTTCCACGTAAAGTTAGATAAAAAAATTGGTTCAATTTTAGCTTCCTCGATAAAGAAGAGAAGCTGAAAGAACTTTTCAAATCAGACCGGATCGGAATTGGTAGTTTCTAAAATTATCGCATTCAAGTAAACAGACAAAAAAACTCTTCAGCTTAATATACTAGTGTAGATTATATATTAATATAGATATATGACGTTCACAAGTGTTTATTATGTCTACCGGGTGAGTTACGGACGGACGGTCCGAGTGAACACGAAAATCTACTTGACCCAGGAATGCGTCCCGCAACAGGACCCCGCTAACGAATTAGGTAGTTTAAATTGGGCGTTACGTTAATTTTTTATTTTTGTTTTTTTTTTTTGACTACCTGACGCCTGCGACTTTGGCTGCTTTCGGAGCTTCAGCCAATTTTTAAATTATTTTTATTTTAATATTAAGATTAACCTCTTATACCTGTTGCCTATTTCAGCAATATGTATATTTCTTTGTCAACTACCTAAGCTAAAAGATTATATTTAGGTATAAGACGGTATAAAAATATAGAGTTGGCTTTACGTCTTATTCGCAAAGTTCTACTATTATCATTTACGTCTTATATCGTGGCTAGTGAAGACCTCATCAAAATCGTATAAGCCATTTAAAAACAAGGCGATAGAAAAAGAAACAAAAAAAAAAACAGAACAATGGAAATAATAATAACTTAAATAAAAGTTCATTAAAAAAACACTATGAATATAATAAGCTGCAGTTATTTTGAAATAGATATATGACATTTTTAGGATAATCCCCAGCTTCGATCGAGACGTTTCTGATTCACTTATTTCTGGACCATTAGCGCCGGGTGCGGCTTAACTTGGCTCAGGATTCGAATTATTAAGTTCCTGACGGCTAGGAGACAGCAACGTCTACCGGTTAACTAACGTTTATAATAATTTCTTTATTCCAAGCAGATTCCACTTCAAGTAAGTTCTAATACATTTAATAAAGTGGTCAAAGGCGTATCAAGACACGCTTACATTACGTATCTGATACACGATAAAGATATTCGTTAAATAACTGCAAAAGTTATTGTCCGATTTTGCTCAAAATAAGTTTCATAATGAGTTTTTAGCATGTCCTATCAACATGGAAAATTTCAAGTCTCTACATGTAATAGTTTGGGGGACCACATTGC
>JANCMC010006292.1:0-14419 GCA_024363005.1 Charaxes varanes
GGTGGTTTGTAACGGTTGTGTGTTTGTAACGATGCGGTTTACGGACAATAATTTTACGTGATAACTCCGAACGCTTATTTAATTACTATTAGCAAGGGTGCCAAACTTCGGGCAAGCGAACGCCTGCCGAGTCCGCTAGTATTTTTATACAAGAATATTTTTTAGGTTCTTCAGCCAAATATTTCCGCCTCCCCTGTTTGGGTGTCTGTTTGTAACGTCCAAGTAAAATTCCTCTAGGAAATGCTTTTATAACGGTAAAAACAATACATGTTAAAGCATTATTACTTTTTTTTAATTTTTTTCTGTGAATTTTTTGAATTTTAAATAATTGAAAGTTTAGATTATATTACATTTATTAATTAATCTTTCTATTAACATATTTTACAATTTATGTAATAATTATTATGGCTTAATAAAAATCTTTTAACACTTTTGTTCGTCAAAAAAACTGACTTGATTTCAGCCGCAGCGGTACTAAGCATATGCACAAGTTATATGTAAAAAACTTCTATAAAAACTAAGAAGTAGTGTGTAACCTAAGAAGCACAGAAATATATATTTCTTGGAACCAATACCTGCTAAAGTCAAAGAAGGACATCTTATTACTACAATAAAACAATTCATGGAAACAAAAATTTTAAAAATATTCGCAAGCGCATAGCCATTACTAATTTAAATGTACATATGTTGCTTAATTTTTAATAAGTATAATAATATCAAAATCGCTAAGTTTTAAAAATATCGCTGTAACATAACATAAAAAAAATTAAATAATCAGTAAGAGTTAAAAGAATAACTCTTTTGAACTCTCTTCCTGGTTGAAACGACATCTAAAATATTGAATGAAAGAAAAGTGACGAAAATTCGACCCACCTACGTCTTCTGAGAAATCGGTTCATAGGCTGTTGGGCCCCTTAGTGGTTATTAAAGAAAGTTGTAAATGACGCTTTAAAAATACCCGATGTGCCTCAACGCACGTTTCGCTTCGACACCGAAGCATCATCAGGAGATATACTCTACAAAGGTTATTCGTAAGAAAGACTTTACGACATATTCATTCGCGGATTAAAGCAAAGTAGTTTAGTTTTTCATGAATGTCATGGATTTCGGCAAAGAACGCCTGATTCTATTAGTCAAAAATTAATACATTTGTTAAGCTTTATGCAACTTATTTCATCAGATAAATATACGATTTAAATAATTTTTGATTAATGTCGTCATGCCTATTCCAGAACTTTCGTATCTGAGCAATTCCCGAGGGATTCGTGTAAGAACGTACTAGATATGGGTCACATTCTTTTTGCGAGCTGATTGAGTGAGCTCCTTTGCAATTATAATAGAGGTTGGAAATGTAGGATTTTTCGGATTTTTTGTGTAAAAACTGGATTTAGAAAGGTTTATTCTATTTCTATTGATCAAAAGGTGTTGTCGCTTATTTAGAAATGATTTGAGGATAATTTAAGTACCATTCAATCATTTATTTGTTGTTAATCCATAATACATGCACTCAGCCATTTCTAGCGTACATTTTTTACAAGAAAAAAATTATACTTTCACATTAAATCCCATGTCAATAGTCAATAATGTTAAATGAAGAATGTTGTCAAGAATGTATGTTACATTCTTGACAAAATTCTTCACCATACGGTTAACTTTTGCAGTTTGTCCGATGATGACATGATGATTTTTTTTATAAGAGGCAAACTACCGACGCCAACTGAGATCTGCACAACCAGAAGGCTCGCAGTTGCGTTATCGGTCTTTGAAGAGGGGTTAAGGCCGCCGAGAACTCTCACAAACCGAACGAGCGAAACGAGAGTACATCACTTGACGTGACATCTCCGCATTTAAATGAATATTTGATGGCAAGGCTATGCTGCGTCTAAGCTTTCGAACCTCACTTTTGTTTACAAGCTACCCGGTTGCAGCCAGAGTAACTTAACTTAGTGATCGACTCAAATGCCGACCACTGATTAGGCCACGACCTCCTCAGTATCAAACAATATCAAACAATTATGGGAAACACCTTGAATATATGTATCCCTGGATATCCCACTAGGATAACCTGTGCCGAGATATCCAGCGGAACCCGCAACTTTGTACAATTCGTTTAATTTATATTTAGTATTAAATTTTGAAAAAAAAAAAAAGATATTGAATTAATACACCTCTATGTATTAATGTAGGTATATAATACTAGCTTTTTCCGGCGACTCCGTTCGCGTAAAGTTGCAACAGCCCTTAGACCTCTTTAATCGGGTCCTAACGAAATATCCTTTCTTTGAGGATGTCTACTAACTATAAACAACCTCCTTGTCCAATTTCATCTCTGTAAGTCACGCGGTTTTCGAAATTTAGTGTTTTAGATGACCTTTCGATTTTTTATATACAGATAGTGCGGAATTTTAAAAGCTGGGCTCGTCTATGAATAAATTTAAACATTATTGAGTGTTAATGGGTAAAAGTCCAGTCGTAGTTTTTAGTGTAAGGTGTGGAAGTACTTAAAAATTCTTACAAATTATCTCATTTACCTAATTGCCAACAATTTACGTTCAGTTAACTAATATTTTAACAAGAAAAATAAATGTAAAAGCAAGGCTTGGTACTTGTGACTAGATTGATTTTTCTTCAAAGGATTATTTTTAATGTTACAAAGGGCAAACGAGCAGGCAGCAGGCAGCTAAGGGCCTACTGAACGTCCATGGACATCTGCACGGCCAGAAGGCAAGCAGATGCGTTGCCGGCCTTAATGACGAGTTTAGGCCACCGGGAAGTCTCACAAACCGAACCAAACAACAACAATACCATCACTTGACGTGACAGCATTGCCGCCAACCAAAGATATCAAAGATCTCTCTGTACATGTAAGGAATTCCCTTCTGTACCGCCCTTTGCACATTCCGTGTCAAAGAGAAGTGCTTAAAGAAATCACGGGCTTAGCACATTGCAAAAGCGATAGCGACTTGGAAATAAAACCACAATTATTATAATTTTAAATTAATGTAATATAATTAAAATTACGAATTTAAAATCTTTACACATATCTTTTCACCATTTTATTTTCTTTTATTTTATATAACAAAAAACAATCAATTATATTATTAAGCTTTTGAAATTGAAAATTAATTTAGCTCCAGTTGGGTGCTGTTAAAATTTACCCTAAACAAACTCTTTTCATTGTCTGTTAAAAGAAATTTTAGAGGGAGCTTGCTTAATATTTTGAGATATTATTTAAGGCAGATTATAAAATATAGACAAACAAGCTGGTAAATAGATAAACGATAACGTAAACATACAAAACAAGGCAATAATTTAAAAGTAACACTGAAAACTTCCGTAGAAACTGTTTACGTCACAATTCACTTGATTATTTCCGTCACGAACCCAAATCACCACTCAAGCCCTTTTCTCAGCCTTGCTGCTTGCTCTGATCTACTCGCGAAAATGTCACGTCACGTCGCGGCATGGAACTCTTATACCGGAGCCAGACATAGCTCAAAGTGTTTGTACATTTGTGTCTTTGAAGTACAAACTACGAAACTTTGGACAGTTACACAAAGTTCTCGGCCACACTATATGATCATTGAAATGAAGCTATATCTGGCTCCGGCATCAGCCTCTGTCGAGGCCCTTCCATACCAGATGAGCTGTGATGGTCCACATCCCTAATTGGCTGACACTTTGCATATTTAGTCAATTCACGGTCTCATAATGACAAAACATTTAATATAAATAATACAGAAATCATTACTTTCTTTACATCTACCCTTACTGTTACAGCTATTTCACTTTATTCATACGTAGCTGCGTATTTAATTCATAAGACGATTCTAACGCCGAGGTCCTTCACGGAACTACAGTATGGAATAACTACACCATTGTACATAATATTTGGCATGTTATCCCAGTAATATACAGTAAGTAGCCCAACGTTCGGGGAGGACAGCGTCTGGCAGGTACGCTATTATTGTAATAAAGAAATGCTACATAGAAGATACGCAATATAACTCCACCCTGTACTCACTGAGCTATCTGGGTTCAATTATCAAAATAAAGGAAAAATAACGCCATCACATAGTATATTATGTTGCGCTCAGATTTTCTCGCAACTATTATTTTACTATGTTAATAATGACATACCGTATAGAATTACCGCGTCATATAAGGTTTGTGTGTCTATTAAATGAATTCTTCACTTCTAATTACCGAGATATAATTGCGCGAGATATATGGATACATTTCTATATAAAAATATAATATGTTATAATTAACAGCCATTTTGTCATGGTTTGTGCACAATTAAAATTCTATATTTTTGAGGGTAGGCTGTTAAAAGTATTAGTAATTAAGTTACACTGGTGCATTGGCAACTTGATTTTTTCTTATTTCTTATTTATAATTTTCCCTCTTAGAAATACTAGGAATCTGTATATAAAATAGGGAATCCGTATTTCGCTTGGCCGCGGCATCACGCGTGAACAGTTGGACCGATTTCGCTAATTCTTTTTTGTTGTCTTAGTTATTGTCAGAAAAAAGTTCTTGCGAAATAAAAAAAATTAAGAAAATTGCGCAGAAAATTATAACATTTAAGAACACTTAACCACCATGTCTATATATTTAATCAATTGTGTATTTTTAAAATATATAAAATAATTATGTACCTTGGTTAAGACATCACGCGTGAATGACGTCATATTTCACAAAAAAAAATTCAATAAAAGACCTTGGCTTGTCAAGAACTATCATAAGTTCATTACTAGAAAGGACATCTAAAGCCGCACTAGTAGGATTATTAATGGGTGATATAAAACTACTTCAGTGTAGGGTATACCAAATAGTTATTGTCGCCTTAATTTAGCAATTGTTATTTTTATTAATTAATTAATAACTATATAGAACTATATGACCCACGGACGCCTGTTTCTAAGGTAGACAACTTAATGCCTGTGTTATAGGTAACAGTCGTCTGTTGAACACAATTTTTTTTTAATAAATATATAAATACATACATAAAGATACACCCAGACTCGAGGCGATCGAAACCCACAACCGCCGGAGCGTAAGACGGGGTCAATTGCAAATGCGTAAAAGGACCAGAAATTGGATAATACCTGATTGGTATACCCCATATAAAATTTATAATACTCACCATTGCCTGGCTAGTTTCTCCAAAGGCTGGCGCTGCGCTACTCCTCGTCAGGAAGACCAGCGTCGTCGCCGCAGCCCATAATATCCTTAAAGTACTTCTCAATTCTACGAACGCCATACTTCTCGACGATGTGACCTCTCTCTTATAACTTAATAAGTTCATTTGCTCTAAAAATTACTTATAAAAATACTGCGTGTTCTCTTATAACAGATATGTCATTCTTATATGATAAATATTTTTCAACCGATTTCTGGGCGGTTACAAATATTTTTATAAAAACATTGATTGATATTCTTCGATATGTAGCGTTGTTGGTCGAATCTGTAACAAAATAAATCATGTTATTATCTAATAGGGGGCACGGCAGACATTGTCCTGTAAGTTGGCTTATTCTTATACCGGAGCCAGACGTAGCTTCATTTCAATGATCATGTAGTGTGGCCGGGGACTTTGTATAGCTGCGCAAAGTTTTGTAGTACTTTTTAGTCGTCAAGGACAAAAATGTACAAACACTTTGAGCTATGTCTAGCTCCGGAATCACTATTGACATTGAATAACAAAACATAGCGCCATCGCTTACGCCACAGACCGCGCCCCGGCTTTCGAAACACGGAGGAGGTCGGATATTTGAAAAAGCGGTGTTAGAATGGGTCACCCATCTATCACCGGGCCACGGTAAAAACTGCTTAACCTAACGATTGACTCAAATGCCGACCACTGATTAAGCTACGACTTCCCCAACAGTAATTAAGATGGTCTTTGCCAAATTTCTATATTTTAAATGTTTTGTCGCGATTACTATGGGACCACAAAACATATCGACAATTTCACTGTCTTTACGCCCACAGTACGCATAAAACGTGCACATATCTCACAAAGGACGGCACAAAAAACCGAGGCAACGGTTCGCACGCTTTTACATTTAGATTCAATCACGATCCGCAAATATTTTAAGAATGAATATAAGGAAGTAATGTGTCCTTATTGTTTTGAAATGGTCGCTGTCACTTATAAAACGCCTCTCGAAAAAGAAGCGGTTTAATAAAAAACAAGAGCTTTTCGCTCAGTTATTTCGCGTCAGATTTTTATGATTTTCTACATATCCACTGCTGTGCTGGAAATGAGATAAAAGTTTGTTTATCTTTTGAGTTATTCAACCCACTTCCAGAACAGGAGATGGTTGAAATATTTAGTTAGCCCACCCTTTCCGCCACGGTGAATTTTGGTCAGATTTTGGTAGTTTTCTAAAGATATATTTATTGGTCCTGTTGAATAATGCTTATTACTCTTTGACAGCAATTTTGACTCACCTAACAAACACGGCATATTGTTTTAAGTAGTATTTGCCAATTTTCAACCGACTTTCAAAAATAGAGGCGGTTGAGATATTTTTGTTACTCAATAAATGATTAATTTAATCTGAATATACGTTATTATTTGAAATTATTATGATTTTTTCCTATATTTCAAATGACTTTACGTGTTATAAATCTATAATTTTAATGCATTCTAATTTGATTTATTCTCGTTTATTTTACTCCTAATATTTACTGTGTCTGACTTTCTTTTTCTGTATTATAATGATTTTATAAATTCTTATGTAATAATAAACTATACTAATATTAACTGACTGGACTTCATGTATTATGTGTAAACAAATTATTTATAAATAAATGAAATTGTTTATTCTTCAACAAAATGACAAATTTAGTGTTAGCAAGGGTGGGTCCTTCTAGTGATGGAAAGAACTGGTGTCAGGAAGACCCGCTATTCCACAACTTACTTCTAGGTACATTTATCGGAGAATAAAAACATTACGCATGTTAAAGTCTATGTTAATACTTATATTTGTTTCTATGTGTGTACGTGTGCTTGGTGTGTATGTGTGTGCGTGAACGAGTTTGCGTATGTGTGCGCGTGTGGGTGTGTGCCTCTGCGAGAAAAAAATCTTACCTTTTTTATTTGTAAAATAGTTTTGTCAAATAAAGGTAGAATTGAATTATTCTAACCGGGACCATATAGATTACATAATGGTCATGGTTCACCGTTGTCCAGGACTTAAATAGGATCAGTCGGGTTTACGGCTGTAAATCCTTGCAATCACTGTCATATTGTACCTACAAATACTGCACAAGGTGTACATTAACTAACCGAACGAAAGAGCCGGCGGCACAGAAACTTATTACTCCTGCGAGTCTATCTCTATAAATAAATTCGAAGTGTCCTTTTGTAACGTTGAACTTAAACTTTCTTATACTAATTGCATATGACTATATTCACGATACCTATAACAAAAACGCAAGTTAATTTTTTTTGTTTATCTGTCCATCCGGTTGTTCCGGAAAATCTCCGAACCCGCTGGCCCTATTTCGACGATCACATTGGCTGATAGCCGATATTGCGAGAAGTAATGTAGGCTAGGTAGCCTAGTATGTACTAGAAATACCTAAAACGGAGATTTACAAAAATAATTAGGGTTCCGCACAAAAAAAATAAAAACATTCAAAATTAAAAAAAAATCACTAAAATTACTCGGTTGAAGTCCTGCTAGTCTATAAATAAAATAAAAGTGTCTGTTTTTAACGTAGAAATAAAGTTATTTAACAATTACATATGACCTAATACATACATATATGGCATCAATAACAAAAAATAATTTGTATCCGATGCGGCTGAACCGATTTTGACGAAACTGTCACTGTTAGATAGCTGATCATATCGCATAAACTACTTTAATACTAAAAGAAGACTCTAAATTCCACAAAATCATTAATAATGCATCCGCAGTCCGGTCATAATACGTAACATGATAAAATCCATCGACGAAACTTCAGCCAAGCAGCGCCGTGTCGATATTTATTAGCTAGATATTTAAAGATAATTGAACGGTTTGAGGAGATAATCTCTAAATTATAGCCTGTAGTGAGTTATATCAAATCCTGTACCTACATCGTACATTTTAACAAATGTTTATGAAGTCAACTTTAAATTCGGTTTCTAATTGTAAAGTACGGATTGTTTAGTGCCGGTGATTTTCGAACCGGCGCGGCCTAGATCTCTGAGAAAATACGACCATTTCTCAAAAGCATCAAACTTCGGGGTCGTCCTTGAATTATGTTACACGAATTTTACGATTTTCTAACACCTCCGCGTCCCTGTCACAGGTTAACCCCTTGATGTGACATCACATATATGTATGTACAAAAAACAGCAGTTTCTATTAATTATTTGGCAATTATGCAGTTTGGTTACTTTACCCAAAAATGTATATTTTTCATCGAAGTAGTTGTTAGAGTGATATTCCGTCGGAGGAGGATTACATTCCGCGCGAAACGTAACTCTGCTGCGAGTAGGTTTGAAGCGGACACAATCAAAGCGGTGCACAGTCGCCATGGCCGTATTTTTTTTGTTTTTGTCACAAAAATGCATCTATATGTGTGTGTGTCGCGGATTCGATTCCCGCCTCGAGTCTGTGTGTATTATCTATATGTATGTATTTAAATATTTCTACAAAAAAAATATTTATGTAAAAAATATCTCTTACCTATAACACAGGCATTAAGTTGTCTACCTTAGGAACAGACTCCATGTGTGATATAGCCGTGTATATATCCATTTATTTATTTATTATAATCAGGTGGGATACCCGATCCCCTGCCTCCCTGATGTTGAGTCTGTGTCCTATGTCCCCTGATGATGTTTGCCCCTTGTCCCCTTACCCACAATACGTCAATTGTGATTGTCATACCAATATGAAAGTTAATCTCATTTTATTTCATAAGTATTACAGCTTTGCAATTTATAGATTTCATATTTCACCGTACCCTGATCACTTACGCAATCGTTACTTGCACTTCGAGGCTTTTAATTCAAAAGATCAATCTACTTTAACACGAAAGAACATATTAAGTAATGATAGTGGCCTAGATATGCCGCGAAACATTATACGCGTCTAAACATTTCTAGTGCGGTATTGTGTTATCGTATTGAACGAGTTTTATTGTTGTACTCAAAATCAAGATTAATTTTAAGAGAAGATTACTTTATAATATACTAGTTGTTGCCCTCGACTTCGTCCGCGGGAAATTTGGTGAATTTTTAGCGTGATAATATTATAGATCTGTGATATGTATTGTTTCCCAATCTCTGTTGGTATGTTATCGCTTCTGGGATATTGTGAATTATGATCAACGACATATTTAATTTAGGAATCGAATATTATCTTAAAATAGCTGTGCCCTCGACTTCATCCGCGTAAAAATAGATAAAAAAAAGTTAGATTCAATTTTTGCCTAATGATATATAGCCTATAGCCTTGCTCAATAAAAGGGCTATCTAACACTGAAATAATTTTTCAAATCGGACAATTAGTTCCTGAGATCAGCGCGTTCAAGTAAACAAACAAATAAACTGCTCATTTTTATATATTACTATAGATAAATAATTAAGAAAACGCATTTATTTATTTTAAGAAAATTGACATACAATTAAATTAAATCGAAGCGTTTGTTTTAAGCGTCAAAATAAAATTATTTGCCTAAATGAATACAATTTTCTACAAAATTTGATGATCTGTTTGATACAGGTAATTTCCGAAACGGCTAGACCGATTTTCATGTAATGCTATAAGGAAAAACATAGTGTCAATTAACATTAACAAAAGAATAACGATCCTACACAAAAAGTCAAATACATTATTAGTCGCGGTCATTTGCAAGTTGTGTGTGTGTTACGGAATGTGGAAATGTTACCGTAATGAAGAAATATGATCTGCGCGTGACGTTGTGTCAATGATTTGGTATTGCCATTGCATACAAATGGGAAAGCAATATATTACACAGTACATTCTAGAATATCCTATAAATAATAAGCGAACCGAAAGCTGCCACGACCTACTTAACTTTAATACATTATACCTATCCGATACGACTTAGAGATACTTAAGAAAAAAGCGTAGTCATTTCACAAAGGCATCTGCGAGACTTATAGTAATCCAATAGTCTATGGGCGTAGATAGTCCAGATGTTATTTAGAGAAAAACCAATAGCCCTTAATATACCTCAACTATGCCGAGAAGAGGCTTTAAATGAGAAGAAAATATGGATATCGAGAACCTTTTACTTTTAGAAGCAATCTGTATAGATAAAAGCGAAAGGTCTCCTTACACGAAATCTCGGAAACCGCGGGTCGTACACAGATTAAATTTGGCATGGAGGTAGTTTATAATTAGTAGACATCCGCTAATAAAGAATTTTTTGATAAGGCCTGATTAAGGTGGTCTAATGACTCTCACAATTTTACGCGGACGATGTCATGGAGGGCTTAGTCATAAATATTTTAGCTTTTTTTTATGTTACAAGCGGGCAGACGAGCAGGCAGCAGGCGCCGAAGTGCCTACCGGCGCCCATGGACATCTGCACGACCAGAAGGCCAGCAGAATTGACACGCGGGTAAACGAGGGCACAATAGAGTAGGTTAACGCTTTACAACGGTAAGAGTCCACAAATAACCCAATAGCGCCGTCAACTACACAACAATACGGTTAAAATCCATATCGCATCATCTACAATTAGGGAACACGAATAATTGAACGGTGTTAAGCAATAGCGTACCAATAAACAGAAACTTCATTTTGTAATAGTGACATTTTTTGTCGAAAACAAAACATTATTTGACGAAGGCTGTTAACGCATCTGTAACCTCTTTTTCTGGTCATGCATATATTTAAAAAATCATACAGGACTTTATGGACTACAACAAAGCTTGCTCAATTCTGTTTCCGAGATCTAAAGACAGTAAATAAGTATGTATGGCTGGTCTCCGTAATTGGCAGTTAATCTGCCTTCCGCTTCAGGGACGTGGGTTTGATTCTTGCTTCGAATCTGGGTGTACTATATATTTAAATAGTTAAAACTATTGTGTATCAGTCGGCTGTTACCTAAAGTTACCAGCCTAGCTTAGGAACAAAGGATCGCGAGTTTAATATTCCTATATATTTATGTATTTTATGTTGTAAACCAAAATAATATAAGCGATACCAAAATAAACGATATTGTTAAATGTTTAAGTAAGAAATAATTGCGTTATTTAATAACTATCTGTGCCCGCGACTTCGCCACTGTAAAATTAGTTTTTAAAAAAGGTTCCACTTTAGTTATGATATACAGCCTTCCTCGATAAATGGGCTATCTATCACTGAAAAAAAACTTTAAAATCGGACCAATAGTGATTGAGATTAGTGCGTTCAAGGAAACAAACAAACTCTTCACCTTTATATGTTAGTATAAATACAGATTTAAAATATGGTAGAACAATATTTCCAAATTTGTTTTTTTCTGAGTTGACACACTATTACTTAACACCATCCAATTGTAAAGCTTAGGGGTTGTTTCTTAACTTTAATTTTTTTAGCTGAATATTCTAGAATTTTATTTATGAGTTTATTATTTGTAATTATTTATATGGGGGGATATGTCCCTTTTCTCGACAATAACTTTTTTTTATTAATTTTCGAATTTCAATTCGTCTTCGGCCGTTGATCTGTTGAGGTTAAAGGCTTATCACCGAATATAAGGTTACGTAGACCAATTTAGTAACTCAATTTAGAACAGTTTATATATATACTTCAAAATAAATAACAGTCAAAAATAAAAGGGCAATTTCATACAAATAAATTTTATCTAATAAAGTTAATACACACCGTCACAAATATCACGCCAACACGAGCCGGCAAGTAATATATTTTCCATTATTACTCCATCTCCTAAGACTTCCTGTCATACCTATGTCAATCACGCCTAGGTCTCAGCGGAGAAGCCCTATCTCGCAGACGTAATATGCGAATAAAATGACGGATAGTATAACCGCGTGATTCAAATATAATATGTATTGCTTTTTTGTACGTTACGTTTATATAACTTTATTTGAATATGAGACGAGATTAGGTAGGATTATGCTTTTTTTTTTTCAATATCTTTATATATGACAGTTATTGTGTTCCTATTAATGTGTTTATATTTTAAAATATATTTGTATACATAATGCGCTCAGAGATGTAACCTGGGGGACAAAAATCAACACAACCGAATCAATCCCAAGCTTAACACCAGTCTGATTTAGCACAGTTACTTAAGCATACACATACGCACTCGCACGCACGCACACATACACACACACACACACACACACACATTAATTCTTTACATTTATTCCTTTATTTTAGGGCCTCCAGGTAGTTGAAAATTCGACCTCAGTGGCGGAGATTGCAATTATGGGGGGAAAGGTAGCACGACGTTCGCTATTTCTGGAAACATACCGAAGAAAAAATAAACTGTCTTGAGTAGCCAAACAACCTACATTTTCACTCGACAAATTATAGGCTTACGGCTACAAATTAATCCAATGAAGGCACAGGTACAAAATAATAATATGGCCAAAATTACAGTCCACTCAGCAGCAAATCCAGCCAGGTACATTTTATATGTTCTTATTGGCAGGAAAGAACTTGCTGGATGAAAATTTTCATGAAAAAAAATCTAGGAATATTTTATATTTTTTATAAGCGCAGATTAAGTCAGGAGTTTGGCCAACAGTAGATCATTTGGGTCAGAATACGAATCCAGTTGGTGGCTCTTTAATCAGATTTTATTGGCATACTTCTCTTTTCTAACCGTTAGTATATTTTTAAAGTGTCTGTCTGTGTACCATTAATCATCTGCAAGAGATGCTTTTACCATTATTTTAACGATACTGATAATTAGGATCAGTATGGGTTTATGTCTACTTAATTAATTTAAAACACCCAAGAGAATACATGCGAGTTAATTGTACAGTGTGTAAGTACATCTCGTGACACATTTAATTAACGAAGACTTGCTCGCAATTTACTTGTGACTGTCTTTGTTTAAAAGAATATTGTTACAGAGCTGTAAAAACCTACGCAGTCTTGCCGCTAGAAAGAAAAAGAACGTCTTTAACAACCTAATTATAGTAGTTCAGATCTTTATAACTAGATATTCAAGGTGCATGGCGCGTACGACCACAATACCCACTGGCCATATTCGGTGAAGGACGCAGTTCCGATTTAACCAACCTTGAGAGAATTTGTTTTTTTTTTGTATGTATGTTGCGGCCGCTACATAATAAGACGGCAATGATGTCGAGTGGAAAAGGTTACACCAAAGAAAACTAGATGGCGCTGTACGGATGATGACGACCGCAGTACATAAACTAACCCACGCAAGCGAAGTTTCTACTTACGATCACTATATATAGACCTTCCGACGAACAACTGTCGGCGAGACGCGGCCGCCATGTCCAAACCGGATATATTTGAAACACACTAAAAACTTTGTATGTTATTCATTTCCTTTCCCCTAATGCTTTTAACGAAAGCGGAGACACTTAATACATAAAAATAATGCAAAAATTTAAATGAACTATTTAATTGACTAACGAAAACTTTCATTGCCGGCGTCCAACTCAAATAAAACTCTTCGGCTCAGAACGAACTCAAATATGTTATATCATTGTTATATCTGGAAATATGGGTGATAGGAATCTGAGGAAAGACACGTACCTCTACTTAGGGTAGGTTAGTCTTGTCTTGAATTTTAAGAAATATTATTTATTTTATTTTAGTTTTACAGTAATATTCCCTAAAACACGGTAAGTTTATACAACATTATAGGAAAACGCGTTGTAGGATTATTCTCGTACAACGCTCTTGAACGCCCCCGAATGCGCATAATACAATATTACATATTATAGCATAATATTAATGCGTTATAAGAGAGTCTTATAGGAGGAATCACAGTAATAAGAATTTTGTAGTCAGTCTTTTTGGTTACATTTTGTTAAGTATTGTTATAAATTACATTCCACATAAATTAACATCACGGCTGCTCATTATCGAAGGGCATACATACAAATACTACTTTAGTAAAAAATCTTTTATTTTTGATCTAATCTGGAAGCGTTACTTTTACAAACACTCAGGCATATCTGATTAATCTATACTAATATATAAAGCTGAAGAGTTTTTTGTTTGCTAACTAGAATGCACTAATCTCAGGAAACTTCTGGTCCAATTTGAATCTTTCAGTGTTAGATAGCCCATTTATCGAGGAAGGCTATATATCACCACATCATCAATCTTTTTTCCTAATTTTACGCAGACGTTTATAATGAACGCTTATTATCGTTAATTGTAATTGAATTAAATCAAGAAACTTTTAAATAAGTAACTATCATATGGAGAGACTGTATTAT
>JANCMC010006299.1:0-19504 GCA_024363005.1 Charaxes varanes
CCGGTCGCAGCCAGAGCAACTTAACTTAGCGATCAACTCAAATGCCGACCACCGATTAGGCCACGACCTCCTCAAAAATTATATAGATCTAGCCCTAAGTTAGGGTAAAATGAGTAAAAAATATATAAATATAAAATGAAACAATACACAAGTACTTATCACGTCTTCAACGACTCAAACCGACAGTTCGTAATTCCAAGTAACTACGATAACACGACAAATCGATTATCATGACACACTCTCCATTATACGTTAAACGGAACAATCCACAGGTAGTCGTAGTAGATAATGTTCCAAAGTATTTGATAACCGATCAAAGGTACCGATGCGTGATAAGCCTAGATCTGAAATGCCGACAACCGTAACAGTAGCCGATATGGAGGCAATATTTTTATAGAAACCCCTTTGATCCGGCCGCTGACCGTGCGCGAAATCAAAAATCAATACCAAATTATCGCATGATGTATGCAGAACGATTCGGTATAAATTACTATCAGGACTTAATAAACCTTTATGCGACTAAATTTAAGGGGATTTCCAGTTGTAGAAATGAAACAAAAGCTTCGCAGAAATGATAGATTGCTACGTGGATTGAAATAATTGAGAGACAATCGCAAGTTGATTCTATGAAATGCTAGGAAATTCGTCTCTTAATTTTTCACCTATTTTCATTAAATTAGGGGAGCTATATCAAAGAAACTTGCTCCATAGCTCTGTTTCTGAACGGATATTATACATATTGTTTTACTCTATGTTAATCCTATATTAGGAGGAAAAATTATAACCCTAGAGGAGAAAACTGGCTTTAATGATTTTCGAACTGATTGGAGTTGAGTCGCTCCAGCTTTATACTTTATAGTAAAATATATTAGACTCATTTCTTGTAAAAATTATTTCTAAACAAGTGGCTAACGAGTTTCTTGCTGATTCTTCTCGTGGCTCGACTGATCCAAATCAAGGCCCAGCAGAGCGCCGCGCTCGAACTCCCACCTGAGGAATAGGGCGGAGGAAATATTTTGTCAATCTAACGTCGATATCGATATTTTTCTCTATCACATAGTATTAAACACAGTCGCTTCCTATTCTAGTTTGCGTAGATCTTTTAAACTACACAAGGAATTTGAATGCAATGCCGCTACTGTATTTATATTGGAAAATAACTGCAAACTGCTATTTAGATATGACATTCTATTAATTTACCAGGTTATGTTTGAAGTTATTGTAATAGAGAACTTAAGAAATAATAACAATATTTCTAAAAACGTTCTGTAGTCAGTTAAATATAAGTAATTTTTATTATTATTTTATTTTGAACACAAATATATCACGCCATTGTGTAAGGAATTGATGAAATTAGATGTAACTTGTAAACTTTCTAATTATTCAACAGGTAAATGGAACTCTTATAATTTCTTAACAGCTTATGTATAAAAAATTTGCAATCTTTATCGTGTCGTTACGTTGTCGTATCGTAGGGTTAGTAATGTACCTATGTAATAAAAGATGGACGATCGTAGAATACTTTTTATTATGACAATACCCATTTTACAGGGTTATCGATGAAGATTGTGGCACATGACTA
Source organism: Charaxes varanes (assembly GCA_024363005.1). Classification (NCBI taxonomy): domain Eukaryota; kingdom Metazoa; phylum Arthropoda; class Insecta; order Lepidoptera; family Nymphalidae; genus Charaxes; species Charaxes varanes. Next base: position 1,583 of record JANCMC010006299.1, read on the forward strand.
GAGCCGCTCGCCGCGCATTAATCAGCCTTTCGTTCGGTCTCGCTGCGTGCCAACGATCTTGATCCGTTGCCAAACTCAGGGCTGCGTTTGGTAGTGCCATTTTCCAGGGGCGTCTTTTTCCCTTATACGTAGGCAAACAAGTATACAGCCTGCCCCATAAGCATCGATCGAGCCAATAAATGTCATTAGTTTTGCACTTTGCTGGTTACAGTCATCGGGACACCCTTCTTCCTTAAAGAAGCGTAGCAAGGCCACTTTCTACGTATCATATATTAAAAAAACAAAATTTAATCGTCATCAATTATTGCAGTGGTATGACATCCCTACATTTGCCGACATTATTATATTAAAATATTCATATAATAATAGACAACACTGTTATGATCTATTTATAACGAGTACATACCACGATAATTCATTTTGATACTTCGATATTTCTATCCAGTTACATGGCATCCTAGCATATATTCCATTTAAATTAATTATCACGGTACGTACTCGTTATAAATAGATCATAACATTATTAGATCACGAAGACTTAAGTTTGAAATCTTTAAACACTTAATATAATGTATTTTGCTTTTAAGGTTACTGGTACTTGTGCGTTAGGGTTTTAAAAACTCTGTAGTTTAGCTAAGATTATTTAGGCAATTGCTTAATGTAGTTTTTATTATTATTTTTAAGAAGTATAATGTATTTTATATTATTATTTATTAGATAATAGTTATAGTAGACGTAGTTTGTCGATGTATGCGTCAGTAGACACTAGGGTGACCCCCGAAAACCAGTGCTGCAGCTAGTTGCGGCTTTATGCTGAGTGTTATTCTAGGTATAGATATAAATAGTTTTACCTATGTCTCATCATATGTATATTAATTGTAGTATTACGCAAATAAACAAAAAAAATCATCTATTTGTCTATACCGCATCTCATTTACATTTGAACCACACAATACAAAAACGAGTAGACACCCAAAATTCCGATCAAAATAAGGACGTTTGTCCGTTTTTATTTATGGATATACACACATCAAAAAGTCTGAGCAACACATACTATTTCAAATTATTAATCAATTATTATTATCATGTCATAGCTACGTGAACTTCTTTGATCTAGAGGCCACACTTTCTATACTTCTTCTTTATCCGTTCCCTCAATACTCGTGATCACAAGATCCACTTTGTCGGACAATCCATCTCCACTAGTCCCGGTTTAAACTTGACCTCACCTGGTAGAACTGATTACAGAAGGTGGCATCCTTGATCTGGTTGACGAACGACCATGAGGCCTTTGGCCTATACTCGTCATTAAAGACCGGATACGGGGATATTTTATAGTTAGGAAACGTCTGCCTAGAACGAAATCTCTGCTGACGCCAGATTGAAGAGATCTGAGGAATTTCGCACGATTACGCGGCCGAAGTGGCGGGAAATAGTTAGTCAGTTCTAAAATATAACAGCCTTTTTTGTCCACGGGTTACTAAAAACAACTATATGTATATTTTATATAATTCATCCGAACAGTTTTTACAGCGATATCCAAATAGAATGGCTGCGTATTTCACGCGCGTAAAGATAATAGAATTTTTCAGTTGAACGCGAGTTTATGGTAAAAGTCAGACCACTAGTTTGCTATATACAAGATAAAAAAAATACGTATTAAAAATATATATATATATAGTTCATTACAATAAGTAAATATTGGTAATGTGTGGTGTATTAAGTAAAATATTACAGTTCGCTTAATTTTTGGTATTTAGTTTGTTGTGTGATTTTTTATATTTATAATTGTGCATATATTGAAAACTGCTATCGGTATATCTATAGTATCAATTCCGTTTTTTTCCTAAAGTACAACTGTGCAAAGACCGATATTTAGCAGACAATTTAAAAAAAATTAAATTCCTGTAGACTGTTTATAGAATTATATTAAGTGATTAAAGTAAAATAATATTTTAATTATAGAGGAAGCTTTAAATCATTGAGTAAGTGTTTTCAATTATTTTTTTATGATGCGTAGGTTTTGAGACGTTTGTTTAGCGATTGTATTTGGCCCAAGATCGAATATCAAATTGCAGATAAAGGAATTAAAGAATAATATTAGTATTACCTTGAGTAATGCCATATAATAATATTTTTTATTTTCCACTTCAGTTAAACCTTTTTAAAAGCCCTTTCTTTTTTATTTTTTAATAAATAAGTTGACAAAAAAAATATAATAGCTTCGCGGATTTACCAAAAAAAAAATCATGTAGCTCTCTTTATATAGCTCTACGCGTTCCCGAGAAAAAGGGTCTTGAAGGAGGGAAGGACCTTAATTGATCAAGCTGTTAAGTTATGGTGTGCCCAAAGATATAGATTTCAAATAACGTACTGTAATTAAAAATAACAGATAAATAAATTCAAATGAATAAACACCACCAGTTAAGCCATTTAAATCCACTTTCTCTATCGAACGAAAAATTTATTTCGTCAACTTGACAAATTAATCTCGAGACAGGAAATTAACTGGAGTAAAGGCTGTCAGCGAAGTTCAGACGATGGTTACAGATTTAGGGCCTCTTTGCACAGACGGAAAATTATTTTTTTTTACTAATTAATCATCTATACATATATATAAAATTAAAGGGTCTGTTGGTAACGACAATTTTTTTACTAATTGCATATGACTATATATTTAATACCTATATCAAAAACTCAGTTAAAACTTTTTATCTTTCTCTTTGTTGGCTGGACCGATTTTGATGGGGCTTTAAATGGTAGATAGCTAAACACGGTGGCCTAAACTCGTTATTAAAGGCCGGAAACTCATATGCTTGCCTCCTGGTCGTGCACATGCCTAAGAGAGTCATTAGGCAATAGGTCGTTTGCCCATTGTAACATAAAAAAATCACGAAATATCGAGGGCACCATCGGGAATCGGGAAGTTTACGGCCTCTCGCAAGTCCACGCGAACGAAGTAGCGAGAAACAGCTAGTAAATCTATAAAAGGCTTTTATTGGCGCGGGGCTTAAAAGGTGCTAGAACACACAGTTGATACTTTACGATCTCATTAAAATACCATATACATAAAAGAAGCCAGAACGCTTTTGAATAAAATCCAATATCAATAATAATGCCGGAGCCAGACATTGCTCAAAGTGTTTGTACATTTTTGTAAGTGAAGAAAACAAAGTACTAGAAAACTATGCGAAACTACACAAAGTCCATGCGGTAAAAGATGGACAGTGAAGCGACATCTTTTCCCTTCCGGTGGCTGAGCATATTGACCTACGCTCCCACCTTTCATTCTTCAACGAGACTTTCCACCTAGGTGTGCCTTTCCACAAATTTTATTCGGGCGAAGTTGCGGAAAAAGTTTAGTAATCATTAAATAATAGTGCCAGTTAAATAACGACTATGATTTCAGATCTGCACGATCTCCGGTCGGATGACTGGCAAGAGACAGCGCAGGACCGAAACAAGTGGCGCGAATTCCTGTCGGAGGCCAAAAATCATTTTGAGTTTCTGAACCGCTCCAGTAAGTAAGTAAGTAAGTAAATAACTACTATGTTACCAATATCCAATGTTATTAAAAGTATTAACATACAAATTGTTAGGATGCCGGATAAACCATGTTAACCAGTTAACAAATATTAACCTTTTCACTATATAAACTTGACGCGTAACGTTGCTAAGATTTATTTGTTAAAAAGATAACGAGGGCTGCGTGAAGTTTATTTTAGTGGGGACACGATGTTTGTTTGTCGGTCACAGCCCCGAACTGTTGTCAAGTCGTGCCTCTCTAATCGTCAAGTCTACTTCTGATACTTTCAAGAAAATGTATGGCAAAAGCAAAAGGCCCTGTTTCACAATCGACAAGTAAAAAGTCGATCAGTGTTCTCCAATTAATCGATTTACTAATACATAACAACTGCACAAATAATTTAATTGTATTTATTAATGAAAACTTTTAGCTAATATACACGTAATCTATATATAAAAAATGAGTCGCAAAATGTGTTGGTAAGCGTTTAACAACGCCTGGACTAATTTAACCAATCCTTTTTTTAAAATGATCGTTGAAGTCCAAGGATGGTTTTTACGGCGAGAAAAAATGGAATAATTGCCGCGAGAACCCTAAAAATGGCCCTTTTTTCCCATACAAACGTTTTATATCTAAAATGAGCATTTTCAAACTATTAGACGTAGAGACTTGAACTTTCCATGTTGATAGAACATGCTAAAAACTCAATAGGAAAATTATTCTGAACGAAATCGGATAACAATTTTTGAAGATATTTAACAAATGCGTTTATAGCGTATCAGATACGGAACCCTTCTTTATAAGCGAGTCTTGACACGCTCTTGGCCATTTTATAAGATGTTAAAATATTCATAGATAATTCTTATTTCTAGAGTGAACTGGAGGAATCCAGGTCGTCTAATAGCAAGATGGATAGACTACATAAAGGGTATGAGGGTGAAGAGCCTTTACGCATGACTCCATCCGTAGATGAAACAGTATCCCGAAGACACCTTCGGAAGTGTTAGGCTCGCTAGCACTTCCAGATTACCCACCAAAACCCAGCAGAGTCCTTTTCATCCTTTGATAGGGCACCAGAGGCTCGCTTGCACACTCCGAACCGGTGTTCTGGATGATTTCACCTCAGAATTTTAAGCTCAAGGTGGGGGAGAGACAAGCTCGAATTGGTGTCTTCTTCTCCCTTTTTTCCTTCTACTTATTTATTGCACCTGCGCGTGCAAATACGTAGACAGCCTCCCTCTTTTCTTTTAGCGATATGAAAGTTTGGTGAAATCGTCATATCGCTGACATCCAGTAGGGCTGATCATGATGATTCCTTTTTTTTCATAGTTGGCAACGCATTTATGTGTCCTTTTCTGTACAAGACTTTTATGGGATGGGATGATAATAGGGATACGTTTAATTCAAAATGCTAGTACCGATACTAAGAGCTACAAAAAAATCATATGAAAAGAACACTAACTAGAAAAATGTATGCAACACCTTTTCGTATTGTGATTAAAACTAGTAAATTTTTAAGTAAAAACACCGCATACAACCCAGCCATTAATCAATACTAATTACACAATACATTAATTAAAACACAACAAACATAATAAATATTCCAAACAAATCCATAGAGAAAGGTATAAAGCATTCTTATCAATATAATCACTATTATTAAAACGATAAAGACTATTCTGGTCTGACAATATCGCCGCCATGTGGGGGCAGCCAATCCGAATTGATTTATAGGGATTTTTTGTAAATAATTTAAAATTAGGCGTTATCTCTGGGACCCGGCTTTACAACGGATCCCCCGACTGAGTAATGGGTTTTTAACAAACGTCCTTTATTATTAGTGAATTGGAGATATCCTGTATAATTTGTTACCGTTGCCGTAGAATGAAATATTTTGTTAAAAAAGTACACCTAAGTGTCAAATAGGAGTTTGGCAGGAATGTATATAAGTCAGTCTTTTTTCTACTTCTCTTTAATCTGTAGTTTTATTATTTATGGAATAATATTATCGCTCTTAAGAGTAAAATACGTCGCTGACTTAGAAGTAAATGGCCTTTATTAATAGTGAAATGGAGATATCCTGTATAATTATTCATCATTCCATTGCCGTAGTATAGAATATTAAAAAAGTACATGTCATAAATGTCAATTAAGGTTTTGGCGGGAATCTAAATGTCACTTTTTTCTATTTCTTTTCAATTTCTAGTCTTTCTAGATAGACATGTACCTAAGTGATTTCTAATTTGATATTTACGAACGTTTTCTAGTTTTGAGTACTTAAAAAAGGAACTTTTTTAAAATATGGACGGAAGAGTTTTAATACACGTAATTTTTATTTACAAAGATGACCTTAAATTTGAATCTTGGCTATAGATTACAGAAGCTTCTAGTGGTAAAGATAGAAAATCAAATACAGATTTTATTAACAACTTCATTTTATAAAACATAAACCCATTTGACTATATTTTAAAATTATTATTATTCTAAGTTAGTATTTACAATATTTGCTTATAATTAGAATGACAATGCACAGAAAATTTCGTGTTTATCTGTAGCATTAAAGTTTTAATATATATGCCTAAGTTTTATCGTAGAAATTGACCACATCGTGAAATGCTTGAGATAACTAAATTTGAATTTCACACGACACTGGCGAAGTGCTTTGCGCATATTAGCTCATGCGAAGCTACTTTGATACTAATAATGATAATTAAATTTGACAAGGTCATTAAATGGTCAACGTTTTCACGATTTTGTCATTTACGTTTGGCTTTATCGTAAAAATCTGGTGTTCATAAGTGATATTCCATCGGAGGAGGCTGAAATTTGATGAATGAAGACAAAATGACGTTTTGGAGCATTTCGGAGTTCATGTTAACATTACACTCAACATGGATTTTTTGTTAAAACAAAAAAAACCGTGAAGTGGCCGGGGCGATCACTGTGTGATCGCCCGTCCGCTTCTAACCTATCCGCAACAGAGTTACGTTTCGCCTTTATTCAGATAGCCAGTAATAGTCCATGGACTTCTTTCGTGTAGTCACCCTACTTTCCTTTATTTTGCTGTCAGCGGCCGCCATGTTGATACAAAAAACCGCTTCCAACGCCTCTAACGGTAGTTATTATAACGATTTTACGATACGATAAAATAATGATAATTTTTATATTGACAAACGATTTCTTATCACTGATCTGGCCAAGGCACATCATAATGTGTCCAATGAATGGTGAAACATTTCATGAAATGCGACCATTTAATGAAATTCTCGAGCATTTCATGATGTGGCCCATTCTACGATATGGCTATGACATATTCATATCTGTAGCAGTCCAAATTAGTCAGAAGCTAGGGGTTTATATATTGTACATAAAGGAACAGAATTCACTATATACATACAAGACAAGTAACATTTTTTTTTGTAAAAATATATAACATATATAGCACTACTACATACTTATCTATATAAATTTCCGAAGTGTATGTACGCGCATAATTCCCGAAGGACTGCACGAAAATCGATAATTCTTTTTTGTTGTGCACGTTATTTTTGGAAAATATTTGTATAATGAAACATTTATATTTGTCTGTCTGTTTTTATGAGAAATTTTCGAATCGACTGGATCGATTTTGATGGGACTTTCAATGATAGGTTTCACAAAGTATAACGTAGGCTTCTTCGCTTTTAGCCAAACTAATTGTGGTTCTGCACAAAAATTAAAAACTACAAAATTCGCGCGGGCGAAGTGGCGGGCATCGGGTAGTATACGATAATACACCTAAATTGAAATGAAATGAAATGAAATGAAATGAAATGAAATGAAAATGAAATGAAATGAAATGAAACTTTGAAATGAAATGAAATGAAACTTTATTTATTTAAGAATTATGCTACATAGAAGCACAATGCTTGATGTAGCACAACCCAAAAAAAGGTAACGGCTCAGCATACAGAGCTGATTTTCAGCCGAAACCTTGGTTCGGGTGAAATTCGAGGCGGATATCGAACCCACAGCCTCGGAGAAAAAGGTGGGGTCACTGCCAACTGCACCACGGGCGAGTCGAAGTATTTATTCGAAATCTTTTAATCGCATCCCTTTAAATATATCCGATTTATATTCGTTGATAAAAAATATTTCAATAGCTATTTGTGTTATTATTTTTCGAATTGTTAATTTACTATTGTTAATTCAAATTTTTTAATCGGAGTTTCTAATAGGAACTCCGAAGTTGACTTGAATTGTTTTTTTATTTTTTTAAAAGAACATTAGGAATACTTTTTAGGTATGTCTAATATTCCCTTTTTCTCCTCCTACTAAGCTGAAATTAAAAGCTTGCATTAGGAGTGGGCGCGACAATACCTCAACGGCGGTGGGATTTGAACCGGATACCTTGCGGATTTCAGTCCATACCCTATACCGTTGAGCTATTGAGGCATCGATTATTTATATCAACTGTAAATATTGACATCAACTCTCTATTTTCTTGGGGCAACAGGCCGGGAATGGTTGTGTAAGGTCTCCCATCCTATATATTCCAAGTTCTAGACTTGATTCACAGCTGGAAAGAAAAATATATGGTTCATAAGTGGCGGACAAATCACGAAACATGAATACTAAAAGAAAACATGCAGTCGAATTGAGAACCTACTTTATGTAAAGTCGGTTAACTATGGAACATATACAATCAATTCAACGCGGACAGAGACGCGTGCTGTAGATAGTATAATCATGAACTCTAAATGTTTAATAAAAGAAATAATTGCGCAGAGCGGGAGTAACCATAAAAGTAAAAAATGCTGTATTAATTACAGTATTGACGCAGCTTTTGCGTTGAAGTTTTTAATTAATTTTTCATAGCGATTTTCGCTAGATATTAATGATTATTCTCGTGCAAATAAGCGTGTGGTTTGCTTGCTTTTTTTTAAATTTTATCTGTAATTCATTTTGTTTACTATTCTTAGTGTATAGCGAATCTTTTTAGAGCTTTAAAATCTTCATATTTATACATATAAGAGCGAAAGGGCACCTAACACGAAATGTAGAAACTGAGGGACTTGTTAAGTCGAAATTCGGCAGGGAAGTAGGTAATAGTTAGTTTGAATGCGCTAATCTCAGGAAGTATAGATCCGATTTGAAAAATCCTTTCAGTGTTAGATAGGTCATCTATGGACGAAGGCTATAGGCTATATATCATCACGCTAAGACCAATAGGAGCGGAGCACCAATGAAGAATGTTTCAAAATCGGGGGTTCTCTTTCCCATTTGAGAGCTTCCGCTGCGTGCGCTGCGTAAATAGTAAAAGTTTTGCAAAAGTCACGTATGGCAAAGTTGTTCCCCTTTAAAAGGTCTAAATAAAACTCCGCGACAGCATATGTCTATCTTTTAAGGTTAGTTCAGTATAACCTGTTTTATGCTAATCAAATTTATTCCAAAATAATGCATTATTTGTGAAGGTCTTTTTATAAACATAATATTAATCCTTATCCAAAAGCTAGTTTTAAATCTCTAAGTGACAAGAGTGGCACATGCGGACGAAGTCGTGGGGTACAGCTAGTAATTCATAAAAATTTACATTATATTAAGAAATTAACTGTTTCACAGAGTTTAATCAGGGTTGTGTTGCCACCTCTAAATATTTTTAATTCTTAAAAGGAAACCAGAACATGGCCTCTAGCGAGCGATTTGAAACTAGACTAGTGCATACGTTGAATAAATAGAGGAAAGGTAAAAAAAGTTACAGATGTATGTAAACTTGGATATATAACTAGCAAAAAACTTCATATATTATTTTTAGGGTCCCGTAGTACTACAAGGAACCCTTATAATTTCGCTCTATTCGTCAGTCCGTCTGCCTGTCCGTAAGGTGGCCCCCTCCTAGCATTTCCAAACTACTAGACTTAGAGACTTGAAATTTTCCATGTTGATAGAACACGCTAAAAACTCATTAGGAAAATTATTCTGAACGAAATCGGATAACAACTTTTGAAGTTATTTAACAAATAAGTTTATAGCGTATCAGATACGGAACCCTTCTATATAAGCGTGTCTTGACACGCTTCTGGCCATTTTTTTATATTATTCTTTGGACAGATATCACATCTAGATATGAAATTACTATGTTAAAGGACAAATCTATAAGAGTGATAGTTTTTCAGTAAAGTGTACTACAAAACTGCTCAGGTTGTGGGATAGAGTAACGCCGGAGCCAAACATAGCTTCATTTGAATGATCATTTCAATGATCATGTAGTGTGGCCGGGGACTTTGTGTAGCTGCGTGCGCAAAGTTTTGTAGAACTTTGTAGTCTTCAAGGACAAAAATGTACAAACAGTTTGAGCTATGTCTGGCTCCGGCACAATGGCTAGGCTTTGCTCGCCCAAATAACATGTAATACTAATATGTGAATTAAATATATAAGGGCAAAAATTTTATACTAGAGGAGGGCCACTCGAAAGAACCTGGCTGATAAAAACTCTTATGAAATAGTTTGCAAAATATTAAAATGGAATACTTTATAATGTTTTAAACATTCTTGTCTTTAACAAATAAACCTTCAAACCCCCAAACTCTTGCCCAACACGTCTTCACAGCACCGTTTCGTTTTTTTGGGTCACGAAATGTTTGGACTGTTTTATTATTCAAAAAAACAAGGATAAAATACTCCAAGGAACATCTGTCAAGACAAAGGGTCGGAATTCCAGAGTTTTTTCGGTGCTAATTTGTCACTTTTTTCGACTCGGGTGCTGGTAATGCTTCCCTGATATTTGTCCCATATATCCAGCGTATTTCTATGGAATATGGTTTCATTCCTCGTGTACCACAGGGGAGTTTCATGTGAATATTTTTTTTTTTCGATTTTGGGCTTCGGCTTCGAATAGGTACAAAAAGATTCAAGTTTAGCGTGATAATATATGACCTTTAAATATATAAACTTAAAATAATAAAAATATATAGTCTTTCTCGATAAATGGGCTATCTAAAACTGCAAAATTTTTTCAAAACGGACCAGTAGTTCCTGAGTTGAGCGCGTTCAAGAAAACAAACAAACTCTATAGCTTTATCTATTATTATGGATATAGATTACAGGGAAAATTTTTTATGATTTTAAAAACAAGAAAGTATAAAAAGTTTTTTATAGGTTTTTATTTTATTTAAAGAAGTAGCCAGTATTTGCCACTTAAGCATAGAAGAATTTGGTAATTTAAAAACATAATATTATAGTGTTAGAACAAAAATTGTGTTATAACTTATGGTTTGCCGAGCTGTGAATTTGTTTAAGACTAGCCCTATAGTAAAGGATATAGTATCCATGCATCCCTTGGAGAGCTCATACTTTTGGTCATTTCAAATTAGGCGCAATACAAATTATGAATATTAAAGCTTTACTTACACTGTCTTTTCTACATAAGGCTCGAACAATTTGTTAGAACTTGGAATATAAGCTGCTTTTATATCACGTTTCTTCCTAAGTGCTTCATCTAATTTAAAGAGTTTTCCAACTTTTTCAAATTTCAAATTTTCAGGTGATGGTAGGGACTTGGGTAGTTTCAAATTTTCTAACACATTTGCTTTAACTTCTTCAATCACTTTGTCCGATAGCGGTTTTGTTTGCCATTCAGGTAATTTAACTTCTTCGTCACTGCTGCCTCTTTCTGCAACATCTTCAGTATTATTAATCTGTTCATCATACTTCTGCGCTAATTCTTCAACGTTACTTGCAATAGCTGTACTTGGATGTGGAGTGAAATAACTATTAAACATTTGTTGTTGATAGTTCCTATGTCTCCTGTAAGCGTTCAATTGAGCCCAGGGGTAGTTGCTGTAGTAATAACTTGCCGGATAGGAACTGAAATTGTAGTGGTTAATATACGAAAATGGGTAAGGCAACAGTGGTTGCATAAACGGTTGTTTCATTCGTTCTGATGGCATTTTTCTCGTGGCAGTATTATACCAAGGACTAGGTTTCTTTTTACACGGCGTCAGTTCAGGCGGTATATTTTCTGGTACACGATACGTGGGTTTGCTGTGAAGATACGAAGACATCCTCTGGAAATTTGACATCGGATAATAGTATGGGAGTTTTCTGAAATCCTTCTCTGTAAGTGGTCCATTAAAGTAAGTTACAGGAGGTACATGAGATTTTACAGTGGGGACCAGTTTTGATCCTTCAATTTTTAGATCTGTCAACACATTTTCATTTACGTTAAATAGTTTCGTTTTTGTGTTGCTTGAGTGTAAAGGATCGTACCAATATGAAATTGGATTCTTTTCTTTGCCAATATTTTTTTTCTTTCCGTCGTTTAGTTTCGCGGCGTTTATCGTTTCTTTCAGAATCTTTTCTGGTTGAGTACTATTCATTTCGTTGTAGATTTCTTGTGCCAAATTGTAGATTTCTACTATAGCGTCCAAATCGCTTTTCTTTACCGTGTGTAATATTTGTGTGATCGTTTTTATTTCTGAGTCTGTTAAGTACCGGTCATTATTATCCACTTCGCTTTTATTAAACTCATTTTTTATTTCATTTATTCTATTTAATGTTTGTCTATGAAACACTGGTTGAGTTTTTGTACCTACTTTTTGAATAAACAATGAATTTTCACTCGGACTAGTTGACATGTCGCTAGCGATTCTTTTTTCCATGTCAATTAAATTGGTGATATTGATTTTGGTAATAGGCGTATATTCGGTTTCTGTAAAATTTTTCTTTCTAAGTTTGCAAGTGTAATTTCCGCAAAAACTTTCCGACTGCCAGGTTGCATTAATAGGATAAAGTTTCCCAGTATCAGGGTCTTGGCAGTATAAACCTGAAATGGAGGAAAAATTTTGTAAAAGTAACTTATATAAATTTTGTACGTCATTACTCTACATGTATGTATATTATATCTATATATTAACACGTGAAGTGAAAACTTCCAGTTCCATTAACGAAAAATTTTGATGAAAAAGGGAGTCTGAAATTTGACACAATTATAGTTTATAAGAAGGTCTTCGAAAGCACATATTTTTATAAAATATGCATTATAAGTACTAATGAATTTTAAAACTATGTTAGTACAAATATGTAATTTAATCGATTAATTAAAGTTACTCACCAGCAGCCTAATAGAACGATGTAGTGCGGGTGAGTCCATCTTATTCGCAAACATATTCAGGATACTGGTGGAACTTAGCTGCAGTCTCATAAATAAGGATGAGGTCCTATTCTATATCAATTTCCTATCACCTCCTAGAACTGGTGCTGATGGGATCCAAAGAATAAATGTCCGTTTCAACATTGATTATTATAATGTTCTTAAAGTGATATTTTAACATATATTTGAATAATTATAAGAGTAAATAAGGTAGCAGTGCAGTATCATAAATAAACGAAGAATAAAGGTCAAGAAGTGAAAGACTTCTGTGTTTAAAGTCTAAAGAATTTATTGTAATTTAACGATCACGAATCACAAGTAAAGTTTGAAAATATTATTTTTTTATATCTTTCCTTAAATAATACTTTAGAGAAACTTTTATGAAATGAAGTTAAATGTCTTAATGGAGTCTCTTGACTTTTAATTTTCACTCTCTTGACAGGAGGCGTCCTTTAAAAAGTATTCATATTTTTTTTATGAATAGTTTTTTAATTAGCTTATAGTGTCCCAATGCTAGGCCTTCCCTCTTCGTAAACCATTCTTTACTACAAATCAAATTTGAAAATATTATTTTTTTACATTTTTCCTTAAATAATTGAGAAACGTTCATGAAATAAAATCAAATTTTTAAACGAAGTCTCTTGTTAAATACTAAAAGTCGAAAGGCTTAATTTTTGATTAACCTACAGTCTCCCATTGCTGGGCAAAGTACTCCCCCTCCTTTTAAGCAATTCTTTCCTATCCTGGGCTCCTTGAATCCACATCTTTCAAAACGCATCCAAATCATGAATAATTTACCCCGCCAAAATACCTGACATGTATATTTGTAAATATGTGTTTCAATTGTGGTAGCAGTTTTAGATGGTTAGTGTTGTAAAAATAAATAAGTCATTTAAATGTAAATATACAAAGGATCTCCTACAGCGACATTCCAAATTTATTTAACTTGAAGATGTAAAACGTCTGACGTAAACATACCACTTACTAGTATAGTATAATCATAGATTTTATCGACTGTGAACGCTGAAATTAAATAATATATACGTATTAGTATTGCGCTTCTTGTTAAAACTTTTAGGATTGTTTATTTTTCTTTAAATCCAAATTTTAATTGACTGACCCGTTCACTCAGTTGGCACTGAACCTGTCATCCGCTCCGTGGGTAGTGTAGGGTTTGCCTTGAGTCTGGGTGTATACATACATGTAAAAAAAGTTGTATATCTATAACACAGGATTTAACTTCCTTAGGAACAGACTACCGTGTGTTGATAGTCCTATGTATTTTTTATTATTTTAACAATTTCAAATATTGTCATAGGTAAATGAATCAGGCGTTACTTTGCGGAAATCCATGACATGCATGAGAAGCTAAACTACTTTGCTTTAATCCTCGAATGAATACGAGGGAAAATCGGTGTAATGCTGCAACCCGAACTTGTGACCCAGGTGTAGGTTTAGGAGCGCGCTCTTTATAGTGATCACTAACACTCACCTTCACTGCCAGCCAAATATGGTATGATCCTACTAGTGCGGCTATAGATGTCCTTTCTAATAATGAACTTATGATAGTTTTTGACAAGCCAAGTTCTTTTAGTAGATTATACAGGGATTTTGCTGGTATACCCCTTGCAAATAAATAATTTGAATTTGATAAAAAAATGTAATTAATATCATAATATATCCTAATACTAGCTATGATACAAAATCCCCTTACTTTCAGATTGTGCTGTTTAATATTTACCTGAAGTTATTCTATTCTTTGTGAAGATTTCTCGTTACTGGCAGATAGCTCGACTTTTATACAATATCCCTTCTCTTCAATAGACTCTATACTCATAGCGCTTATTATGACTGTGATAAGGTTCATTATGCATAGAAAGTTGTGCAGAGCTTGTTAACCGTATTTATTCGGTGTATTGTTGTCGGTGTTTATACAATGCCGTCAGGACGTATTTTCTACGAGCCGTGTTCGGTTTTCGAATGAGAATAGTTTCCTCTGTTACCATAACCTGAGATGCAAGTATTTTTTAATTTTAGTGATACGTTCTTATGAAAATGTTATTTGACTGATATTTTTATGAATAATTGTAAATAATCTAGGAAATGGGTCAAATATGGCTGGTTTATTAAAATATTTTTAAATAAAAAGAGTTATATCTTACCCGCATTATATTCTAATCTTTTTCTTCCTAGCGTTGTCCCGGTTAAATACCAGGGTCCGCTTAGACTGTAGATGATGTGGCTGTGGAGCGAGTTATTATAACCGATTGCCGTCTAACGTTGTCCTCGGAAATTTATAGCGGAAGCAATAGCTGTTTTTTTATGTTACAAGGGGGCAAACGAGCAGACAGCAGGCACCGAAGTGCCTACCGGCGCCCATGGACATCTGCACCTGATAGTCTATGATTCGGAAGCATAGAGAAATATGGAGAAGTTTAAGGTTTTGACTAAACTCTTCTTAGTGGTTTTTATTTTTTTTTATTCTGTCAAATACGTTTTAGTCTGCTCATTGCAGTTTTGGCCATTTGCGTCCTTCTCTCCGACCAATTTTAAATTAAACGCTTGTGTTAGAGTGTTTGCGACAATACCAGCGGCGTCGAAGTTTGAATCGGGGTCCTTGCGGATGTTATTCCACCCCTTCCACCGTTGAGGCCGTTGAGCTATTGGGGTAATGAAGTTGGTTTGTAACTGTATCAGTTGCATAATATACTCCCCGGCATAAATAGTTGATCAATAAAAGGGAAAATATAAAATAGTTTTATTTTTAAACAAATATTAATTAAACATGAAAGAACAAAAATAATGCATTCTGTTCTAGTTTATATTTTTATTTAACTTTATGTATGGTGTTGCAAATTAATATCAAAACCTGTTAATTTAACTTTTGTCTCATATTTTATTTAATTTGCTAAAAATTATCAGCTAAGGCGGGTCACAGATTCGAGTCTCGTTGCGGTAAAATTTTCTTGAAACTTGCTGCTATTTAATTTCACCTATGGTACATTTGAAAAATAAAAATGGCAAGTGCGAGTCAGACTTGCACACTGAGGGTTCCGTAGCATCACGTAATACTTTACCAGGTTATTTTAAGATTTATACTTTTTATAATATTTCTTTAAATTTGACTCAGTATTTGAAATTACTTTGAATATTAAAATTCTACGATTTTCTGAGAAAAAGGGTCTTGATATCGGACTGACAGATAGCGAAGTGATCCTATAAGGGTTTTATTTTTTTTTATGGAAATACGAAACTTAAAAAAAAGAAAAAGGGACATATATTTATTCACATTATTCCTCAAGGAACCCCATCTATTTTAATACCATTTATAGTAATTATTGAAACAATTAAATGGGGGTTAAAGTATTTTTAATAGAAAAAATTAAAATTCTGTAAATTTCAGAAAAAATGCCAACACTGCTTATTGTTCAATCATCCTTACTCATTCTTGGCACTTTATATTTTATGTTCTTTTGGCGAGCTGCCAAAGCGATATTTTTCCATATATCGTGACAGTATATTTTTGTAGGGATGAAAATAATATTTTACGATTGACTACGAATAAGAAATTATTTGCTAGCGTATTAGATACGATCCCATTTATATGTTATGCGCTTAAATTAGTGAATGTTCGAGGTTTTTCTTATGAACTTTAATGGAAAATGAGGAAGATACAAACTTTTGCCCTTTTTACTTACATTAATGCACTACTTAGACTGCGGACAATAGAAGTAGAAAAAAATAATGAATATATTTTATTGTACCACAACACAATGTACAAACAAAAGGATTTATAAACAATACAAATATGTATTGCTGGTACAATCGGTGGTTTTATCGCTTCAGAGCGATTTCTAATTAATAATAATAAATTCGCCATGCGGAATCTCTCAACATGTTTAAAAGTCGTTTAAACAATTATTTTCTACATACCCTACTGTAATAATTATTTTGTTTAATTTAAATTCGTACCATACTTACAGGAGTGTATATTTAATAAATTTAAATTTAATTATATATTATGTAGTATGTACAGTCTCAGTATTCTTTTTATTTATTTATTTTTAAATTTTTGCACTATCCCGTTCTCGTTCTCGTCTTTTCCTATTCCATAAGGTTTTCTGTCAGAGATTGCTTTTAGCAATAAGGCCGCCTTTGCACTGTCATATTTTTATATACTAAGCAAATCATGTATAGTCTTAAGATGTCCTTTTTTGGTGCAATAAAGTTTTGTCTATCTATAAATTACATTTCTATTAACCCAATGCACTTAATGCTTATTAAGAATTAGCTTTACCCGGCGTAAATTGATATTCGCCTGAAGGAGGTTCAGATCCATCCTATTCGACGGTCATCTGAACCTCCTCGGCCCCCTCGGCGCGAGCCTCCGGGCTCTCGTGGGCTGGTTCGGCCGGCTGCGGTCCCGTGGCCTCCAACTTCACCAACTGCGCCTGTGAGCCTCCCTTCCTTTCTATTTTGACGTCATACAAATAAACGATTCACTTCTGCTTATTTTTAAGAGAGTGGCTAACGAGTCTCTTGCTGACTCTTCCGAATTACTGGTTGCTTTTAAAATATTCGACCATTCAAAAGAGCTTGTAAAAGTCTACTCGAATAAAATATCATTTGATTTTGAATCGGACGTACTACTGGGTATAAATGGACAGCTATATATTAGGCTTGTGACATTAGTTCATGTGTCCGCGTAAATTGCACAGGATGTGGCTGTGGGGCGGATTAAGATGACCCGATTGCATCATCTCATCATCATGACGTCATCCCCGAAACCCCCAATGTATACAATCGCAGGACTAATATCACTCAGTGACATTCATTAAGTGCCTTCCGAAACACTGAGGAGGTCTGATAATTGAAAATTCCTAACTAAATTGTCTTATAGAAATATATAAAGTCATTCATTTTACATTTAAAATTATATAATAAACATGAATTGATATTAATAATTGACATAAAATTAAAATAATTTCGAAAAATATTTTTACAAACGCCCAAAAATTAAATTAAATAAAAATCAGTCTAAGAATCGATCAACCCATCTCCGGACGCGGTAAAAGCTACTTAACCTCGCGATTGCCTCAAATACCGACCACAGATTAAGCTAAGACCTCGTCGATGTCGACCCCTCTTTAAAAAATTCAGAAAGGCAAATCTATTCTATATGTACGCATGTCTGAAACGCGTGATGTAACTCCAGGCGTGCACGAGAACAGCCGCGAGACGATGGGCCTGGGCGTGGGCGTGGGTG
>JANCMC010006320.1:0-12338 GCA_024363005.1 Charaxes varanes
GCAATACTGTTATCAATAATAACACGGAATAGCTATCGGTATAAGAAAATTTTGCCGATGAGCGGTTTCGTAAAAAAATTTGGTTCATTAATTCAGTATTAATACTATCATTATTTCGATAAATTTAAATCGGAGCTCTTAATTTACGATTAATGTGAATTTGTTCGTTGTGAGGGTTCTAAAAGTATCGCCACAACAGAAAAAAAGCCACAGCCAAGCCTTACCGTTTTTCTAGTACTTTTTGGCGAGGGGAATAGGGAATTAATAACAGGAGTTATTTCCACTCTAAGGGCAACGGTAACTGCTTGCCACCAAGCGAGCCGAATGCCTGATATCTATCTTTCCTACATAAATAACAATCAACAAAGTCGTGGGACCAGAAAATTGTATAATAAAACTGATCTAATAATGTTTTAAACTTTATCACGTTTACATCATCCGCACCCGTTTATGTATCAAAGCTAAAAGGTCAGTGGTCATAATTCTTGGAATATTATTTGTTCTCGCATTTTTATACTGGTGAATACGATCATCGGGAAATACCGCACGGATTATTCTCTTCGTAGAAATTTCCAGGAGTATCCTGATATAGAGTACTAACTGTTTCCCGCGGCTATGTACGTGTAAAAATAATCTTGCCTATAAACATCATTATTCTGGTTCTAATAAAAAATCCATTCTTAGCGAATGTCTACTAACTAATGTCTACTAACTATTGTAATATGGCAGGGAGGCATCCCTTGTAAAGGTTGTGGCTGTGGGGGGAGTTAAGATAACCGATTGCCATCTGACGTCTTCCTCGGAACCCCCACGATTTCTAAAACCTTACGACTAATATCGAAGAGTGACATTAATCAGGCCCCACTATTTTACGTGCCTTCCGAAACACGGAGGAGGCCGGATATCAAATAAAGACCATTGCTAGAATGGGTCAGGTTGTTAATGGTGTGAATTAACTCATTGCACAGTGCAATGATGCTGTCAAAATGAACGCACAGCAGTTGCTTCTATCACTCTCCCCTAACTTTTGCAACCCCTGTCAAACTCCCAGACTAAAAACCTATCAGAACGATACCGAACATTCGAAAAGGTCATTGCCACTTAAATTTGATGAATTCATGCTGAGTGTGAAAAGAAACATATGGCATGGCACTTGGTACTTACCTGACCATCGCACTTTGGCAGTGGCGAGGCCGAAGTCTCCAATTTTGACTGACCAATCGTCTCGTAAGAATATGTTGTTAGATTTCAGATCCCTGGAATAAACATTCCTTTTTATTTATTTATTTAAAGACAAGGATGCTTTCTTTATTATTCTTTTGTACTAGCTCACGACTTCATCCGCATAATTATAGTAACTTCGTTGAATTTTAAGGGTTTAAATTTTTCTGTGCAGAATCCTAAACGTTTCTATATAAGTAAAGTGGCCTATATTACTCCTTATAACATAAGCTTACCAGTGAAAGACCCACTGAAATTGGTCCAGCCGTTTCCGAGATTACCCGGAAGAAAAAATTTTAAATTTGTTTTTTTATATTAAAATATTCCGCCATTACAAACTGACACCTGAATTTAATTTTTGTACATGTATAATACCAATGAGGTAGACAGAGGGACAAACTGCACATATGTGTAGTGTGAGAACCTTAATAACTCAATGGTAGAAGGGATGGACTGAATTCTTCAAGGTACTTGGTTCAAATATTACGCCGCTATAGTCGCACCCACTCCTAACACAAGCTTTTAATTTAAGCTTAGTAAGAGAGGAAACGGCAATATTAGACAGACATAAAAAGGCTTCCTAACATTCTTAAAAATCGTATAATGTTAATATCGATATTTCAGTTTAAAAATGCACGCCCCTCCACTAATTAATAGCAACGTTTGCTTGAGTGTGTGCAGCGTTTTTATTGTGAGTATGAGCCTACTTGAAGGAAATTTTTATTGAATGATTTTTATTAAGGTTTTACTGTCTTGATTTAATTAATTTATTAATTTATTTATTGATTAATTGATATAATCGCTTTTGTTTTCTTATAGTGGCAAGAACTAGCAGTACCAGAACGGTTCCTGGGTGTGGTCACAAACGTCCACTTGGCAATCCGTGAAGTTTTGCCAACTGAAGAGACCAAGAACTTCCTCGATGCTCTTCGCGATTATGTACAAAAGGTACACATTATAGCTTCTACTTTAACTCACTGTTAAGTCCAAAATCTAAGTCAGATACGTCTGTATCGGGCTGTCTAGCCCGAACATATCATATCTTCTTTTTAGTAGATTGTAGGGGGGGTTTCCCTAGTACGTTCCACGTTCCTACTGCTACAACGTATACTTTCTATTCTATTATTTCACCGTCATTTTTAATTGCACTACAATATCAAATATACATACTTTAAGTTTTACGGTTACTCAAATAGTACCAGAAAGAAACCAACTTCTTAGTATTCCATGGATTCTCTGTACAAGTGTCGGGTCCATCGCGTTGCAGAGGAGGGAACCATATAAGTGCCGGGGACTTGTGACCCAGGTGCAGGTTCAAGAGCGCTCTTTCTAGTTACCACTTACACTCACCTTCACTGCCAGTGTTCCCTCCCCTGCCTAGCCAAATCTGGTATAATTCGAATAATACGGCCTTACATGTCCTTTCTAATAATTATTCCGGTCTAAAACTGTATCCAACTCGACACTACTCACATCGCTACAAAAGCACAGTTCTGCACTTATTTTCTATGCCACCTCAACTTTGCTCGTAAAGCCATTTTATGCATAGTAATTTAATTTTCGTCCTTATCATAGATTTCTGTAAAGTTATATCTCTACTTCCTAGCGTTATCCCGGTTAAGTACCAGGGTCCGCATAGATTGCAGATGATTTACATAAATTTATAATTTACAGTCACGCAGGGAGATCGATGCTTCTATATAGTCAAGTTACATTAAAATATTCTTGTATATTAGAATGTTAAAAGAAAATTTAGGTACCATTTAACGAAAATTGCACGAACGGAGTATGAAATTTTGCACAATTATAGTTTATGTAGAGGACGATGTGCGAACGCTAATATATTTTTTATAAAGTACACTTTCTACCTTGTGAGGTTTGGTCGAAATTCGTCCAGAAGCAAATTATAAAGACATATCGATACCTCCCACGTAAGTTGTTGTAACTCCAAATTCCCAACTTCACAATAGACCATTACAAACATGTAAATTGAAATAGAAACCCCATTATATAACACATTTGTGTATTCAAGAATGACCATGATATTATTGTATATGATAATATATTAAGAAGTCACTGTTCTATTACAATTTAGTTGTTTGTAACGCTCTACTATAAAGCTGGGAATATGGAGTTACAGCAACTTACGTGGGAGGTATCGATATATTGGTCTATTCACAGAAAAATAAAATTTGTTAATTAATATGACATACGGTTGTCACGTTTACGCTTTGACATCATTCAATACATGTGTGCGTAGACGGAGCAAATCGCTTGGTATTGGTGCGCGTATGGTAATTTTAAAAATTTAATATATTATAATATTGCATTGAATAAAAAAAATATTAGCATTTGCAAACCTTCTTCTATATGAACTACAATTGTGCCAAATTTCGTACTCCTCCGTCCGTGCAATTTTCGTTAAATGGTACCAAAAATTGTCGCTTTGCGTATTAATATAATAATAATAAATATATACAGGACTATATGACACACAGACTTCTTTTCCTAAGGTAGACAACTTAATGCCTGTTTTATAGGTAACAGACGCCTGTTATACACAAATATTTTTTTTAGATATATATAAATTTATACATATGGATAATACACCCCGGCGCCGCCGCGCGCCATCAGAGCGGGAAGCAGCGCGCCGCGCGCCGCGGCTCGCTCGCACCGCGCCGGCGCTTCTGCGCATCGCCCGCCCAGCTCGAACTCGCTTCGGGCGAGCGCGCTGCGGCTTCGACATCGTCGCCGCCGCACAGACGCTCGGGCTCGATCGGCTCGAGCTTGTGCATCGAAGCTCGACTCGATAGTCTGGCACCTTCCGTCACCGGCGTGGACGAGGGCCGCTCCGGAGCTCCTTCTAGATCGATCCGCCCCAACTTTAACGCTAGCGCATATTCTGACCTTTCGATGACGCTCGGGGGCTCCTCGGCCACGGTTGTTTCGGCATACGTGGAATCCGCTGCGGCCGAATCGGCTCTCAGCGAGTCGCCATGCACCTGAGCGAGAAAACGTCGAGTGTCGGTCGACGACGGTGACGTTTCGGCCTGCCGACGTTCGGGGGTCGTAAATACGGACTCCGAAGCCCAACTTCTCGATTCTGAGTTTTGACGAAAAGTATCATCGACACTCCGTTGTGACGTTCGTCGGCTCACGCGAGGACTTTCGTCGTCTATGGCACGGAAGTCAAGGGTACTTAAGTCGAAAGGACCACCGCGACGCCTTGAGCTGTCGCGGTGAAGCGACTGTCGATGAGACGAAAATGCCGCGTCGTATAACTCGCAAATACTGGTCCGATCCGAATGTGGTTCTTCATATAGAGTTAAATTACGCGTTTCCGTAGCGTCCGATGGTGTTTCGTCTCGATTAGACGTTACCTCACTGCGTTCGGAAATATCGAAAGTGAACCTGGCTTCAAACCTATCCGGACTAATAAGGGGAGCAGATCTGGAATGATCATCCGTTGACTGCTTTTCGGAATTTATAGGAATGGGCATTAAACTGCAGTAGTTGCAGATTGTGAACGATTAATTCACATACGTTTTTTTCAGCTGCAAAAGGAAATGCACAGCCTACATCGAGACTGGAGTTCTTCGGCGGCGTAATACCAGCAATCAGGTTAGTGGAGCATTTTCCATACCTTACATTCTTTCGTCGATATTCGTGGCTGAATTTTCTAGCTACAAATTTGACTATTCCGTTCGCGCCTTACCAGCGACCTTTCACCACTTATACAGTCCACTAAAACAACTAAATTTCCCCTACAACCACTATAAAGAGCGCTCTTAAACAAACACCTGGTTCACAAGTCCCGGGCACTGCTATGATTCTGTCCTCTACAACGCGATGGACCAGGCACCAGCACGGTGAATCCATGGAATGCTAAGAAATTCGTTTCGTCTCGTCTCATATATACTCACCGTGATATCATTAATTTTTGGCAGTATATGCGTCCGTTCAACCACACCCAGCGCGAACCCTGCTATATCGTAGACTCCCGCTTCATACATGCCCGGCATTTCTGCAGTCTCACCACCTGCCCACAATACATACAATATAAATTCGGAAATGTTAAGAACGCCCCTTAAGGCCCCCGCACAAAACATATAACGTAAATTCAGAAATGTTAAAAAGGCCCCCTTAGAGCCTTGTGCAATTTGGCACTAGTGAGTTGACTGTATGGTTTTACCAAATTGAATTGTCTGGAATAGAATGGTCTAAAGGTCTTAACGAAGCAGTCAAATGATCTTAAAGAAGCGGCCTAAAAATCTTATCGAAGTAGTCTAATGATCTTAACGAAGCGGTTTAATGGTCTTGACGAAGTGGTCTAATGATCTTAACGAAGTGGTCTAATGGTCTTATCGAAGTGGTCTAATGGTCTTATCAAAGTGGTCTAATGATCTTAACGAAGCGGTCTAAGGGTCTTATTGAAGTGGTTTAATGGTATGATCGTAGTGGTCTAATAGTCATGCCGAATGGACGAGTAGTATTTTGGAGTTTGTCAATTGGTCTACTGGTCTCACCATTTACGATCTTAAACAATTTGTACAAGTTTCTTGTTTTCACATATAATGACGGCTTTAACACGGTATAGTCTTAAAGCTAAGAAAAATAACGGCATAGACAAAGCCTGGTTACTGCACCTTCTTTATTACAGTATGTGTTTCTTTTTATCAAAAATTTATAAAGATATTGCATATTCGGTTAAAATTTATCTAACCAAATAAATTGTATTGTGTGCAAAACATGTCGGTGAATGTTAGCAAGTATTGTTGTCATAAGAATATAAAATACAATACATTGATTAATAAATTTGTACTTAATTTATATTTTGTAAGTATATAAATCGCATAACCGTATACAGCTGATTGTGGAACCTACCAACGCTATTTAGTATAGTACTTACAATGCTTAATTATCTTCAAATTGTATTAATTGTAAAATTATTATTGTCTCTGCGTTGCTACCTAAATATTTTGCTAATAATGCAAATTTCAACTGTCCAGAACAGTGAATGTTTTGCATCTATTTTTTAAATTCGCGCACTTTTTTTAAAAAGTCAGCACCTAAACAGTCCGTAATATAGGCATTTTCTAAATGCAAATTCCAGATTTTGCGCTGCTAGCAATACATAGCTGTAAAAATCTGGTATAGCAGACTTTTTTCATCAAATTTGAATACAACGATAGACTACAATGTTATGTTGTATGGAACATAATATAGTTCTAATATAAAAATGCAGTTCCTGCTAGTGTGTCCGCGAAGGTGTAATGCATCATATTGTTTTTGCAATATGTTTCTACTCTATTAACATTGTATTGTGAAGAATATAATCGTGCTAAGACTGCCATATTTTTAACAGTAGTTTTAGATCCTGGCGACATAGAGATGATAACAAAAACGTGCTTGGAAAAGGATGACGTGAAGAAATTTGTAAAACCATTGCTCGGCTATGGAAGTCTAATTGCGCCAGGTCAGTGTTAAGCTTTTAAAATAAGCTTATTAGGAGGGGTAAAAGGGAATATTAGACATACTTTAAAAGTATTCCTAATATTCTTTTACAGGAAAAAAAAACACTTGTACTGAACATCATCCTCATAAATCTTTACAGACTCATCATTGTCAGCCTTTGATAGCCCACTGCAGGGCATAGCTCCTTTTCCGTCCGCCAATCTCTCCCATCCCTTGCCAATCTCATCTAGCCACCTCCCGCCACTCTCGTCACATCATCCGCCCATCGAGCCATGGCACTACCAGGGTTCCTCCAGCCCAATCTAGGCCACCACTCAGTTAGGTTTCTAGACCACCTGCAACCTACACATCTAACCACGAGTCCAGCCCCACTCCATTTCAGTTTGACCACCCGACCATCCGACGGTATTTATTCTTTACAATAGAAAACAATCTCATGCTAGGAGTCAAATGCTACGCATTTTTTAAATTTATACAGCAACTGAAATTGTTTATTATTCCGCAGTGAGCGTGCGTGATCGCTTCACATATAGACAGAACCTCACGATAAAATAGCTATTGATTTGGCCCCCAATCATAAGATAACAATCTTTAATAATGCGTTCACCGTACACTTGCTAAAAGACTATTTGATAGAATTTTTATCGCCCAAATAGCTTTAAATAGCCCAACAGTCCTCTTTTTCTTCTTGACGTTTCGTTGGCAAGCACTATATTTTACTCCCAGGGAGTGGATCTTCCTTTGTGTGTCCGATAGCTGGTCGGATTCACTACGGGTACGCGACCCCGGAGCATCCTAGCTGCTATGGTCACTCCACCTATACCGTCCGTAACTGTAGTATCCGGATCCTTTGTCTCCTCCCCATCTACCTTTATATCCTTTTATTCCATCCCTTTTTCTTACTCCTGTCTTTCTAATTAGAGGTAGTGCCCCGCTTTTGGCTGAATTGGGCCGGCGCTTCAGGGTACGGTACTAGACCGGTATAATGCTAGCGTTATTCCGGTCTGGTACCAAGGTTTGCTTAAATTGCAGAGGATGTGTCTATGGGGCGACTTAAGATAACGGATTACCATCTGATATCATCTCTGGAACCCTAACCTAACCATCTCAGTACTAATATCATTCATTAATCAGACCCACTGTTTTAAACGCCTTTCGAAACACGGATGAGGTCGGATCTTTGAAAAATCTGAGCTAGAATTGGTCACCCATCCATCACTCGGCCACGGAAAGAGTCGCTTAACCTAGCGATCGGCTTAAATGTCGGCTACTGATTAAGCTACGACCTCCACTATTATACTCTATTTGATGAAATATTTTATACTAAATTCACTGTAAAGTCGCTGTTATCTCATTGGGGTGGTAGATTTGACTCATAAATGCTTTATATCAATGATATTTTGTACATATCCTTCATAGGTTTTATACAAAATGCCATTGTCGTTTTCGTATAAAGGACACTTTAACGAATTTACGAATATAATGACCACAAAAGCTTTTAGCTGTACCAGTTTTTGTAGTCAATTAATTTTGTATAAATCAAATATAGACTTTAATCACATATCAATGATTATTTTTGTTTTATATTCTGTATCATCAGCCATTTTTTTTTTTTTGTAAAACAAGGGGTAAATGTGCAGGCTGCATTCACTTTGACTACCAACGCTCTAGCGACTACCGATGTATTGCGGGCATTTCAGGAATGAATACGGTCTTTTCTTGTAGGTCTGAAGTCGTATTGGTTCGGAAATAATGAAGCTGGTATTTAATTCCAAATAGAAATTTCTTTTCAAAGGAATGACACAAAGGAGTTTGTTGGAAGGAATTTAATTTTGATAAATGGGTAGGTTAGGTTAGTTGTATGTGACAAAATGCAAACTTATACGAGTTCTCGATAACAATCTTACTTGTTATTTGATTAGCTGCTTGAACGTAATTGTCTCTAGTTTCATTTTGTATATAACTATTTCCGTAGCCGCGCGGGGGACAGAAATACGAGGGGGGCTTCTTGCGTACAACTTGCTATTGTTATTGGGAAAACATTCCTTTTTTTATAATCACAAATGAGGCAAATTCTGAGGGGGCTGACTATTCGTCACATAAACTGGGCCCACCCCCTGTTAAAATAATAATGGAAAATTGTAGTAATAAATCAGTATAGCGTGTTTATAGCTGGACTATGTATATCTCAAAAATGGAAATTAATAAAAATGCCAAGTGGCCTAAGTTGTACCTATTAGGCTGACTTTTTTTGCACATTTGAATATACCGTGTCATAAAATAGCCGCAAACACCCTGGCGTTTTCAGCATTTACAGTTCTACTATTCACAGATGACTATCTATGTTCACTATTGGAAATCGTGAAAAGCGTCCGTCGTCGAAAACATCCTCACAAAAATGTGTTACGGCTCTTAAAGTAAAAGGCAAGCAAAAGTCTGCGTAACGTTTGTTCAGAGTAAGCGGCTAATAAGACGTTCGGTTCCAAGCCAGCTTAATGTTAGGTTTGGAGAGCGAGTGCGGTTTGACATTGCAGTGTCGTAACTGTTACCGCGCAGGAACCAGTCTCGCGAGCATGGCCACGGCACAGCGCAGACGCGTCCTCATTGAGGGTAACTAGATGGTGCGACTGTCCGCTTCCTCGTGTCCAGTTAGCTATGTCGCCGGCACAACTCTGAGCCGGTTTAGACGCGATATGTGCACGTCTGGTTATAATTGTCACTTTGGATTTCCTGTGCGTTTATACTTAATTAATACTTTTGTAAGTGAGATGGCCAACAAATGCAAGATAAATATATGTACTAACATGGGTGTTAAATATTACAAGAGCACATTTCAGATTCATATCGTGGATTGCCAACCGTATACCCGCCGGTATACAGTGGCCATATCGGATGACAATGCAATATTATGAAGACATGGAACTGATATGATGGTAGAACTGATAGGATGCCCCCCTGGGAGACAACTGCCTCATTAGAGGGCTCGCAGATGCATTGCTGGCCTTTGAGAAATGAGTATGCTCTTTTCTTGAAGGTCCGTAAATCGTATCCGATTGGACTCACAGAAGCTGATAAATGATTCCACAGAGAAATTGTGAGGGGCAAAAAGTTTAGGGTGTAGTTTCCAATTCTGTCGAGTTGTCCTGTGGTGAAATTCAGCTGCCGGTATAAGTTGAAAATTCTTCCGAACACTCTCCATGATATATGTGGTAAGCGATGCAGAGTGAAACTACATTTCTACGCAATGCCAAACGATTGAGACAATTGGTAAGAGCTGGGTCGCCGACGATACAGTCCGCTCGTCAAGCTCTACTTGTTCGAGATAAGTTACAAAACTAAAGTAAAACTAAACCACTTTGGATGATAATTGGTGAATATGTGTAACTAGCTGTGCAGGCGACTTCATCCGCGTAATGTTAATTAAAAAAATAGAGTCAATTTTAGCGTGATGATATATAACCTATAGTCTTCCTTGATAAATGGTCTTTCTAATACGGAAAGGATTTTTCAAATCGGACCAGTAGTTTCTTAGATTAGCGCGTTCAAGCAAACAAACAAACTCTTCATCTTTATATATTAGTATAGATTTAGTACCTCTTTCTTACATAAGGTCGGCGTGAAGTGGCGGCAATGCTATCAAGTCAAGTGCAGGTATTGTTGTAGCATTTCCTACGGACTTCCTGGTGACCTAAATTTGTCATTAAGGCCGGCAAAGCATCTGCTTGCCTCCTGGTTGTGCAGATGTCCAAAGGTACGATACTTTTTTCAAATTTGTATATACTATTACGCTACCTATGTATTTAACATGTATGCTAAGTGTATTGTGTGAATAGTTTGCAGACAAAACTACAACATTACGCTATGTAGGCAAGGCCATTTATACGGCTTAATTAGAAACACAAACTTCGCTAGTTTTGAGGATTAAACTGAATTTCAGTTCTCACTTAATTCGCAACTGGAATATGCATATTTAAAACCATCAAAGTATTTGTGAACACTTACAAAATTTATTTGTGATAGTTGATTCTCGAGGGTTTTAATTTTTTGGTTTTAATCTTAATTATTGTAACTAACTGAAATGTAATTAGTCTATATTATTTCTTGTTTCATCAGCTATCTGACTGTGTAAGGCCCGTTCAATTAATAATTTCGACCATTTAAAGATGATGCAAAGCCTTTTGCTCATTACTATGACAGTTGTTTGTTTGACTCATAATACAGAGCAAGACAATT
Organism: Charaxes varanes; assembly: GCA_024363005.1. Classification (NCBI taxonomy): domain Eukaryota; kingdom Metazoa; phylum Arthropoda; class Insecta; order Lepidoptera; family Nymphalidae; genus Charaxes; species Charaxes varanes. The sequence continues at coordinate 10,930 of JANCMC010006320.1, forward strand.
AAAATAGATTGCGAATGAAGCCATAAAATTGGGCTACATTCGCCCATTCACTTGGCTTAATTAGAAACAGAAATTATACTGGCTTAAGCTGGGTTACTTTATACAACCTATACATATATGGAATTTTTGATATACAAGTAGATGTAAGCTGTGTCTTTACCCATGAATTCAGTGATTTAATTAAATTTTTATTTTTTTTATGCAACCTGTGCATTATTATTTTACGAAAAGCAAAGTATTCCATGTTATTGCTTCTACAGTTGACTACATTAAAAATTGGCTAGACAATTAAGCGCATTCAAATTCAAATTCCAATGATATCTAATTCAAGTAGGCTTTTACAAGTTTTTTTTTTTGGATCGTCAAATATTTTAGAAGCTACCACTGATTCGGAAAAGTGGGACCACGAGAAGAATCAGCAAGATCGTTGGCCATTCACTGCAAGTATTCCCATCCCTGCCTAGCCTGGTACAACCTTAGCAGTGCGTCTTTAGATATTATTTCTAGTAGCGAAATATAAATTGTGATACAGTTTTTTACAAGCCAAGGTCTTTTAGTAAGTCGTAAAGAAATAACTTTAAACAAACTACATACCGCTGTTGTTTTTAATACATTATAATAAGACCCAAATGAATAATAAAGCCAGCGAGTTTAAGTACGTTCCCAAATAAGATTCTGCGGTAATGACATAGTTGAAAGAGTCGTTAAAATGTGTCTCGCAAATAGTTTGCGTTTGCAGCTGGATAATTGGGGTAAGCCGGGCCTCTCATTCCTTTTATTAGTTACTATAACTTTCGTTTAAGTCTAGTTTTAGTATTATTTATCTTCCCTTAACAAGTTTAGTTCTTTTTTTGTGATTTACTTTTATATTGAATAGAACATGTTCTCACTTGAAGAGTTATAGAAAAGTATAATATTAATAAAGTTGTACTATCAGTACAATTAAAACGAGCAGCTTCACAAGGCAGCCCCGCGGGGTATATTCGTCAGTCAGTCAGGACGTGCTTCGCCAGAGGAAAATGCACGTGCTCCGAGCGCAAAACGTTGCGCGGCAACCGTCCGAGGCTGCCTCGCAAGGCTGCTATCGAAGTTTTAAAGCGTAAATAAACAAAATCAAAATTAAAGTTTGAGTTTGTTTATTTATAAGAAATATATTACAAGTCTTAGTGTATTTTATGTTTATTTAAATTTATGTAGTTTTATATAACCGAAATATTTACATTGCTTATATTGAGACTAAAACTTTTTTTTTTTTAAATAAAAAAATAATGAAATAACATTCGACTATTTTATAAAAACAAAATTGGATGTTTAATTTGTAAAACACATTGAAAAAAACACTTTGTTGGTTTGTTAACGGAGACTTGAAATTGTACAAAATGTACCGTTCAAAATTCTTTAATTAAGCT